>PVIC010003521.1:0-68535 GCA_004025085.1 Thryonomys swinderianus | reverse complement strand
AAGGGGCTGTATTTGGAAGTGGGGCTTCCTGGAGAGGAGTGCGGTGCTGTATTTGGAAGTGGGGCTTCCTGGAGAGGAGTGCAGGGACAGAGGCTGCATCCGAACTTTGTGCGGCTGGCCTGGCTTTGAGACACCATGGCACCCCTGAGACACAGCTGGGCCCGGAGGAGGAGCAACAGAGATGACACAGGAGTTAGGGTGAGGCCAAGAAGATAGCAAGTAGCAGTTGATGTTTCTCCAAAGAGAGGGTACTGGGTGGTTGGGACCAGAGAACAATTGCTTCTAAGAGGGGAAGGAAGAAACCCCAAACAAGTTCTGAGATACTTGAAGAGGACCCTGGCATATAAGTATTGCAAAGAAGCCAAAGGAAGACATATTTAGAACAGCCCTTGACTGAGAACTTATCCTTGAGTTTTACATACAAATGTTCAAATCAGCTAAGGCCAGCAGATTCCAGCTACAGAGAAATTCTCTTCCTAACTCCCATGGAACTCTGGGTAAGGATTTTATAATTAACTTTGTATTGCCATATTTGACTCTCACAGTAAAACACAACCTTCAGGAAAATGTCTTCATTCTGAATTCATAAAGAAACACCATGGGAACTCATGATCGATTTGGCGATCTGAAATGTGATTAAAAAATATGATGACTATTTTAATGTTAAGAAATTTCTTCCAGTGAAGGACACATTGCTAATACTCTCTGTCCAAACACTCACCTCAATTCAAATGCACTTATCCCATTGTGCCTGCCATCTTCTGAAGCAGTTCTGCAAGTCCTCTTTTGTGAGTATCTTAAATGGCCCTGCATGGCAATTTAATGCCTCAATGTCCTGAATCAATTTACAACATTTGTTGCTGGGGCTGGAGATTTGGCTTAGTGGTTCTGGTGCCTGCCCAGCAAGCTTGAGGTCCCTGGTTTGATCCCTGGTAACCACATACAACAATACTGGGCATGGTGACTCACATCCACCAGCAATCAGTACCACCATACCACAGTGCCAGGTGTGGTGGCTCACGCCTCTAATCCCAGCACTCGGGAGGCAGAGGCAGGAGGATTGCTGAGTTCAAGGATTGCCTAGGCTATACAATGAGCTCAGGGCCAGCCTAGACTACTAAGCGAGACTGTCTCAAAAAAACAAAAAGCAAAGCAAAACAAAAAAGTTGTTGCTGTATTTTTTTAAATATTCAGAACAAATTGAAAATATTTAAAATATTTATGTACTCACTATACAGTAGAATAGATCAACATTTTCCCTAGTCCTTTCAAGTCTTTCTTTGTTAACAAAAAATAGATATAATTTAAGTCTTTCTTTTATTCCTTCCTGTTTCTATTCCACTCCCTTCCTTAACCACCAAGTAAAGTGATGTAGGAGACATTGTTTCCATTCATTATTGTACTCTAAGAATTTGTATATCAAGAAATAAAATGGACCTTGATTCAAGAACTTAATTAGTTTCATGATTCTGGAAAAGATGGCCATGTGAATGCTTGTAGAGGAAAGACATCTGCGTTTCTGAACTGAGGTACCACTGTACAGTATAAGTCTGTAAGTTTATGTGCTTTGGGCAAATATTATCATAGTGGATGTACCATTATGTAATTCATTCAAAACTATGTAATTTGTATGTGTTAACACTGTTGTCTTAATGAGGAGTGTACTTTATACTCTGTGGTGTGGAGTACTTTTCACTACGATGGTCATAGTAACTGGCTGTTATCTAGCTATGGGTAGAAAGGAAATATCAGTGGCTTCCAAATTTCAAAAACATCTCTTGGCATTGATCGGTCACGATTCGAAGCTACTGATACAATTAAGTAGGTATATATAGTTAGACTGAACTTTGAGCTCCTCTCTCTGTACTCTTAACTGCAAATGTCAAGGTTGTTTCCCTGCTGATTTCCCCCCCAGAAGTTGCTAAGGTGGGCAGCATTTAGCCTGACACCCTGGCTTCTGAAGCCCAGCAGTAAATAGGTTCAGAGAATCTACTCTCTCCTTCCAGCCATGGCTCCTCACTATCAGCCAGGGTACCATGAAAGCAGAAATCATGCAAACCATTTGGAATGTTTTTCTCAAGAGAAAAAAAGAATGTCAAAAAACTTTGGTAACTGAATCAGAATATACAGATCTTAAGGATGAATTTCAAGTTAGGCCCTGTAAACAGAATGTTAAAAAGACACATGAATCTATTTACACTTGATTCTGAAGTGAACTCAGAAGCAAGAGAGAAATCCTTGAGGGCTGATAAATTGATTCCAGAAAAACTCTCTCAGCCATTCCCCACCCATGAGCACCAGTCAGAAAGTGAGAAATATATTATTGACCTTGCTCTTATACTTCTGCATTACAGTTATCTATATCCTGAGTGTGGTTGAAGAGAACTCATCCTGAGACAGATCCGTAAACCCTGCCTTACTGTGAGAGCACATCAAAAAAATGGAGTTCCCACCAGGAGACCCAATGTGCCCTTCTAGCCAGGTGGCTCTTAGCCAGGAGCTCTGCACCAATTATTGCATTTTAGTTTTGTTCCTTTTGGCTGTACTGGCTTTTCCACAGCATAGTGAGAGGATGGCAGGAAACAGGCTCACAGAGAACTACCATAACTATGGTCTGGGGTGTTTCGAAGGATGCTTTGAGGAGTAAGCAGATCCCAATAGAAAGAGAAAGAAAACTTTGCAGTCAGTTAGACCTGAGTCTAAATTTGCTTATTACCTCTGCATCTTTGGGGAAGTGATTTTCCTTACTGAGGCTGTTTCCTGGCTGCAATGAGGAAGGTAACACCATCTACCTCAGCTGGTTATTTTAAGGATTTGTTAAAAAAGTGTTTACAGTACTCAACACAGTGGTAGCACACAGTGAACCCTGCTGCTTCCTACTGTAGCAATTCTGTGAAGATTAAAGACAAGACATCTGTCATTAAGAAATGTGATCGCAATCTGGTAGAAGCAATTCCAAAACTCTACAGTGCTAGGCAATGAGTGTTACCCCGTAGAGCTGTGCAATGGATCACTTGCACAACCAAAAGCAATGGCTTTGCATATAGTAGTGCTCAATGAACAGTAACTAATATTTTATTAATGGAAAAAATAAGAATCCAGGTACATCATATACAGGTACAAATTCTCAATGTTGAATGTGATCATCATGTATACCTAAAATGTACCAGTAAACTCAATTTTTAAAAAAAATCACCAGCCAAGGTCATTATGAGGAATTTTTCAGATGGCACTGGATTCCCAGAGGAGCTTGTAAACGAGTTCCCAGACCTCCAAAATGTGTGCGAAGCTCAGGGACAGGGGCTTGGGAAGGGCAGGGTGTGGAGGGCAGGGAAGGCTGTCAGGAAGAGTCCCAGCAGGAGAGAGGCCATGGAAGGCTTGGGATTCACAGCTCAAGCCTGAGAGGCCAGCCTCATCCGTCAGGGGCAAGGTGAAGGTCTGACAGCCAGGAGGTCAGCCGGGGCTCAGCCAATGCCCAGGACCGCAGGAGGAATCTGTGGCCAGCAACACAAGTGAAGGGAAATGCCTATGAACTGAGGGCACATGAAGGATTTCTTTGCCACTTCTCAGTCACCTATTTCTATTGGTGAAATCTTTGTTCTCTGAACAGCTATAAGAAGTCCTGCATTCTAAAACATCACCATCAGATTCTTTAAAAATTTCTAAGAATTTTCTTCTTTAAAAAGAGACAACATATCATTCCAAAAAAAATGGGACAAAGATTGAGTAAAGACATTCTCAGGACAAAAATAACCAGTGAACAAAAGAAAATGGACTAAATCTAAGTAAGCAAAATAAATATTAAGACAGAATGAGACAATTTTCTACTCATCAGACTAGAAGCTAAGATTGATGATATGTGAAGCTGCTAAGGTCATGGAGAAATCTGAGCTCTCCCATCCTCCTGGTGCATTTGGGGGGCTCTGAAACATCTTAGAAACCAGTTTGGAAGGCTTCATGAAAATTTAAAGAGAACACGCCCTTTAACTCAGAAACGAGGACCTTTGAGAGTTGATTCCATGGGAATGAAAGCATCATAATATATAGTGAAATATAAATGATGCTCACTTCAACTTTCTCTCTACCAAGAAGTAGACAAAGCTTAATACCTGTCAGCGGGGTAAACTGAGTGAGTGTGGCTTCTATGCAGAGAGCCACCAGCACATTAAACAGTGGAGCCAAAGCTACACATAACTGGCCTGAAGGAAGAGTGAGCTAAAGTACTAAGGGAACTGCAGCGACCCCCAAGATGAAAATACAGGCCATGATTCTGTAAAAACAGCACATGTGTGTGTGTGTGTACACAGGAACACATGGATATGTGTTCTGGCTCAGGAGAATGACTGGGAAAGGTGCACACCAAGCTGTCTGTCAACAGTTGAGACATCTAGGTCTTGGCCAAACTGCCAAGGGGAGGGGAGTGCATGACATTAGCTTCTTATTTTGCACCTGTGGAAAACTTAAAGAAGTGAATAAGGTTGATCTTTGATTTTCCTTGGATTTGTTTAGTATTTGTTCAAACAAAATTTTAAAATAAATGCTCATAGAACTGTTGGGAAATATTGAAGGGTGTTTTTCCTCATTTTTGTCTTTCATTTGTTCTCTTGAGATCCATTCTATCCCTGTATGACCTCATGTTTCCACCTCTGTGGGCCCCAGCACTGTGATCTGAAGCAAAGGCTGTGATGCAGACAGTTTGGGAAGGTCCTCAGACTCTAAAACTGGCTCAGATGAATGGAAGTCAAGTCACATACTTTGTCTTTGAGATGTAGCCCTTGAGCTCAAGGGCATAAAGAATGAGCACTGAAACATATGTGTCATATGGTTCTGTACCAAACATTTGCAATGAGACAAAGCAAACAACAACTCTAAGGGTGGGTGTCTCTCCAGCCGGGTTCACTGCCAATCAGTGGCTCAAATCTCCTATCAGATACATTATTATCCTGCCTTCTTCACCTAGAAAATAGATCACATTTACCCCATTTAGGCCTGTGACGAAACCGAGGCTTGGAGTAGACAGACCTGCTGAGAGGAAGGTCATATGGCCTATAAGTGGAAGAGGCAGATCTTAAAGCCCCCTGGCCCTTGCCTTCTAAAAGAAAGTGACTGGGAGGTGTGAAAGGCCTTTCCTCAGGATGTGTGGTAAAGAGCAGCGCTGGAGAAGGTATCACCCTGCATGTGCTTCCTCAGGGGTGTCTCCTCACCATGTAGGCTGCCTGCCAGAAATGCTGCGGATGCTTCCTTGGTTTGCTCCAGTGTGTATGGAGTGGAAAGAGTTGGGGTTCTGGGTGACCCAGCAGCATGGGAAGGGTGGCTGGGACCATCTACCTGAAGTTTCTGAGCTCACAGATGGGGCCTGCATCGGTCCGTGGCTCTTTGCTCACGGAGTAGCCAGGCCACTCTGGGTCTGTCCCCATGTACTCATTCCATTTTTTTCTCCTGTGTTGAAAAGTACCTGACCAGTAAGTTTTTGTTTTGAAAATAAACACCCTGCTGGACTCCACACCCTTCTGGGCCAAGCCGTAGCCTCTACGGATGTTCCCACCTCCCGCCTGCCCTCTCCTTGGGAGCAGATGTTTTCTCTTTTACTCCTGGGATTTGGCTGGCAATTGATTTTTTCATGCTGGTTGAATCCTAAGGAAAGCCAGAGAAAGGAAGAGCTGCGAGCAGAGGAAAGAAGGAGTGGTGGGCGCTAGATTTTGCTTCTTTATCTGGAACCCTTTATTCATTTCTCCTGGCCTGACCAGGACCTCACCGTCTTGTACACAATGACAGAGCACAGTTTTTCATCAGCTAGAATGAAAAATGACTAAGTCACTCTGGATCAGGTTACTGAAGGGATAGAAGCTCATTCATCTAAAAGCCAACTAATAGGTGAGGACACCCAGATGCTAAAATCAGTGCGGCTCTGGCAAGCCCCCACCCAGCTCTGCTGGTAGTGTCTCCCTTCACCTGCCCACCAGTGACAGCTGACAGTCTCCTGTTAGAGAGTCAACCTTGCTCTGACAATGTGCCTGCTAAAATGTATACAAGAAATTAAACCCTTACATTCACAGGAAAGGTCAAAGCATTCAAAACCTTTTCCTATCTCTCACCACTCATTCACTGAAATAAATTTGATGTGTGCCTAGTATGTGGCAGGTTCTGGGTAACATGCTAGTGATACATAAGCGAGTAAGAAAGACATGGCATTCTATCACAGTAGGGCAAAAGGACAGGTTAGCCAACTAAACCTGAGACTCAACTCCACAGCTTTAACTCTTACTCCAGCACTCCTTTCACTTCACTATCAGGCATACTAATGTCTCAGTAGGATTAGAGAATGCACGTTACGGACCATCTTTGGTCCATTTCTGTGGAATCATGTGGCCATCTAAGAGCAGGACTAGCATAGGGGATAGAAGAGGGGAGGATCCTACAAAACATGGAACTCAGAAGGACTATCTATAGGACTCACAGATGCATACAATGCACCGAAGATGCCAGCAAGAGGCCCGTGGGCAAGAACAGGCTGTGGAAACACACACACACACACACACACACACACACACACACACACGTTCTCCCCTTCAAAGCAATGGTCCTGTCCAAATTTCCCTGTCCACCCTTATTCTTACTCTGCAAACTCTTTCCTATCCCTGGAACCACCTCCTACTTCCACCCATGACATTGCACTCAGACTGTGACCCAGCCTTGCTGTCGGCCCCTTACTTTGCCTGCATTGTCTGCTCTCAATTCTACATTTACGGTATCCAAGGGACTATAATAAGAGAAGCAGCGAAGAGATGACAGAGATCTTCAGGGGACAGATCTCTAAAATGCCAGTGTCACAGAGGCAGTGTTACCAGGGAATGGGTCTCTGTAGTTCAGGCTCTTGTGTACATAAGGAACTGACACATGTACACCCTGTACCAAGTGGCAAGCAGCTCCATTTATCGAATATCACAGGAAACTGTGCTTAGGGCAACAAAAGATATGGCACAGACAGCAAAAGGTACTGAGGTGACAGAAAAATAAAAGCCCTCCACACAGAAATGACAACAGTGACAGCGTACAGATAAGTCAGGCTTCTGGAATTCAGAGCATAGGCACCTCAGCCCACGTGCCTCCCCTGACTTTCTAGGTGTGATTGACAGTCACCTCATAGGCTTTTAACACACATGCTTTTTCCGGAATTCTCTCTGGTTGTAATTATATTTATGACACACGGTACCTATTCATGAGCCCTTAATGAGATGGGAAGGGCTGAAAGTGACTGACGGTCAGGCTAGGAGATCCAACTCGCATGTACTCACACCTAGAGCATCCAAAATCTCCTGAGTTAGCTCACGCCTGTAATCCCAGCACTGGGGAGGCAGAGGCAGGAGGACTGCTGAGTACGAGGCTTGCCTGGGCTACACAGTGAGCTCAGGGCCAGCCTGAACTACAAAGCGAGGCCTTGTCTCAGAAAAAAAAAAATCTGCTGAGTTTTAATTTTATTTTTTCTACCTCTCTTAGTACAAAGGAAGAAAGGATGACTGGAGGGCGCTACTTAACAGATGGAAGGAAGTCCTTCAGCTCCACTTTTTCTAACTATATTGCCAAAGACTGAGCAAATTTAAGATAAAGTTGTCCATATGATTAAATGACACAGAATAACACTTCTTAGCTTTCTCTGAAACAAACCCAGGCCTAGAAATACAACTGCATGCGTAAACAAGATTTCATGTTATGCCATCTATGATGGAATTTTTGCTAAGACGAGGCCTTCTAGTGACTAGAAGTAAGAAACAGAAGGTTGGGCACTGTAGAGCATATAGTAATAGACAATTCTGCATTTTCTCAAGTTCTTTGACTACACAGTAATCTTTCTCAGCTTTTTTTAAACACTTAGCTATCACCAACACCACCGTCACATCAACACCATTATCAACATTCTTTTCACTACCACCCACTTACCATTATCTTCATCTGTTTCACTGCCATTATCCTATCGCCACCTTCATCATCGTCATCAACATCATCATCAAGTATTATCCAACAGTCCCCTACTGTGGACCAAGTTTTATGCTGTGCAAGTCACACATGTCATCCCATTTAATGTTCATATCAACTCTGAGGACCTGGTTTACTATTTCAATTTTATACATGAGAAAAAGGCAAACTCAGCAAAGGCCATTAACTCCTTCACGCCTGCACAGTCAAGATGACCTAGACTCAGAATGTATATGTTGACCTGCTAGACTCAGGGTCCTTGCCACACCATGCCAGGAATGTGAAAGTAGACCAACCCGCCAATGGCATAGTTGACAAGCTGTTACAGAAGAGGAAGGAAGGCCCTTAAAAAGAAGCAAAAAGTCTTGCTATAAGTTGCAAACATATTAATGCCAGAAAAGTTCACATCCCAAGCCCTGGTCATACTGAGATGTCTGTCTTTCAGCGTGTATATTTGCCAGCTTGTAAAACTGAGGTCATTCCACATTTGCTCATAAATAATTTGTCACCATCTGAAAAAAAATGTTGCAAATCTAATGCAACAACCAGAAGATAAAACTCCTCTCTATTCTTATTTACTTAGTAGGATTGGCAGTTAAAACTATTTTCTCTAGGAATTAAGATTTTATTAATCCAGAATTAAGATATTTCTTTAAATGTTAACAAAAAGATTGAGTCAAAAGACATAGCTATGACTTATCTTTAAAGGACACACTGAAATCAAATAGTGGTTTAATCACATTTCTTCAACATCTTGTCTCCTAATAGATTTTGCATGATTATTTCAGGTTGAATTTTTTCTTGTCTGGTATGAAAGCTCTTCAAAGATTCTATTCCCATCTCTCACCCCTTTGGGAGACAATAGGGAGAAAGGAAAGATGAAAAAGTCCTCCTGTAAATCTTTTTCTCAAACTCTTTGGCTGAACAAAAACTTTCCCATTTAAAAGCAGGTGACAGAAAGATTTCTTCCATTGGCAGCACATTAAGACTCTCCACAGAAGTAAACAAATCTGTTATGATGAAAGCCGGACATTCCTCAGGACCAGGATCTAATGAAAATGTCAGTGTTTTATGCAGTTTAAAAATTGACAATCCAACAGTTTTACAGGAGCTATTTAACATTTATCATCACTTACAAGAGCTTAAATGTAGACAAAGGAGAGGGCAACTAAAGAAATCAAGTGAATCTTTGCTCAAAAGCTGCCATGTTACCCATTTCCCATGGGAGTGGTGCAGTTTGTTAATTACTCAGCAGCTCTGGCAAGGGGGCACAGGTCTTGGCAAGGGCCTCTTGGAAATCCATACCCCCAGATAAAATCATCATAGTGATCACATTTTGCACTTTCATTTACACCTTATATCACTGAACACTCAACCACCGGGGAACTAGAGTATGAGAAAAAACCTTCAAACCAACCTAAGGTGATACAATAGCAGCTTCTGAGTGTTTGCCAAATTCTGCTGTAAATATTATCTGAAACCACTAAAAGAAGAGAAACGGAATATGTAACTCCAAATCCAGCAGAGGGGAAGACAGAAAGAAATAAAGAAAACACAATAAACTCAAATAGGGCAGAAAAGAAGTGAAAAGAAAAAAGAAGTTCCATACTAAAATATGCAAAATAAAACAGTTAAGCCCACATAGATTAGTTATGATAAAAACAAATAGCTTAAATTCATCCATTAAAAGACAAAGAAATTGCATTAAAATTTCAGCTTTATGCTGCTCATAAAATGGATCATAAAGATGAAAAAAACATGCACTCACACATATAAATCAAGATGATTGACACTACCAGATAAAATGTAGATAAAAGCATTAATAAGGATAGAGGGGTATGAAGTAAGGATAAGAACAAATCACAAGGCACTGTAGCATTCAAGGATAAAATTCTGTATACTTACAAAAGCAGATCCTAAAAACAGGGCAAACAAAAACTGAAAGAATTACTAAGAAATCTACAATCATCAGGAAGACTTTAATTTGTAACCCTTAGAAATTGAGCAGTTAACAGTGAAAACATTAACAGATTTCATTTATACAACATGTAAACTTCACTTAAAGCATGCACAAAGAACAAATGCTCAAAGACAGAATCTGCATTTTCTTCAAGTATGCATAAAATGTTGCCAAAAATTGAACATGATTTTGGTCATTAAAAAATACCAGCAAATCTTGATAGGTGGTAGAATATACTTGACTTTTGAATTTCCCTGCTAATAGATGAAATTTTAAAGTCTTACAAATGAAAGCCAATCCACCCTGCTCTCTGCCTAGGGAACAGTTCATATCCCACAATGCTTGTCCTAGCATTACCTTCCCGACCACCTTTCCACCCCCGAAGCTCCTCTTACTTCCTCCCAGTCACTCCTTCTTATGTCAATACATTTTTTTCATGTAACTTAGTAATTCCTGAAATCATTCTGTTTGTTCCTGGCTTATTCCTCACCTTCCTATCCCCACAGAAATGTGAAGTGTTTGCAACATTTGGCTCCTAGAATGAACCCCAGCACATAGTAGGAACTGACGTCAGCCTGACTTGACAGCCTGCATGGGTCACAACTCCTCATGGAGAAACACCATGCTCATTCCTAGAACAGATCACATTATATTAGGAGTATCTGTTATTGTCTCAATACAGGAGAGAAGGTTGGTCATCTGCAGTAGGTAACAGATGCCAAAATAATGGCTATCACATGAACAATTAAACTATGACCTCCTGTGTGTGCCAAGAGAAACCTGATGCCTTGAGAAATCATATCATCCACGTAAAACCACATCTTGGTAGTGAAAGAGCTTGTTTTCTGACTATAAGCATCACTCTGTCCCCCTCTGTATCTACATTCTATGTACTCTTGTACTACATTCTATGATGTATGGAGGCTGTTTACGAGTAGAAGACACAACTTGAAGATGTCCTGTTCTCCAAACCATTTCTATTACTAGTATATGGATACTGGCCTTTGCCAAATCTGATACAATTGACTTAAATCATTTCCCATAACAGCGATATGTAACCACAAGAACTACACTGACCAATTTCTAAAAAGAGAGTTTAAAAGAATAGCTTGTGAGATCAAAATCTTCAATTCAGTCATATTATTAGCCCAACAGCTGAGGAAGGAGGAATCACTGTGTGACTCTGTGTAAGCTCTTCACTGGCCTAAGTCTTGCTCTCACATCTGCAAAATAGCCATCACATTAGGGCTCACTTTGTAGGTGGTTAGGTTACTGCACTAGAATACTGAATACAGTATAGGTCCTGGGGACCCGCACACATGTCACTAAGATTTCAGGCCCTTGCACAGTCAACTCAGCTACTCTGCATTCATTTGCCAGTTGTGCTTAAGAAACTGGCTTTTGTAATTCGTCTTCCAGAGCCCTTCCAGAAATGTACCACTACTATTGAATGA
Source organism: Thryonomys swinderianus (assembly GCA_004025085.1). Taxonomy (NCBI): domain Eukaryota; kingdom Metazoa; phylum Chordata; class Mammalia; order Rodentia; family Thryonomyidae; genus Thryonomys; species Thryonomys swinderianus. The sequence goes on along the minus strand of PVIC010003521.1, from coordinate 57,147 downwards.
GTACTAATTTTATTTCAATCTGATTAAGTCTATCCTTATTAAAGTACAGCTAAAAAAAAATCCTGGCCAATGCCAAATGTATTTGTCAAATGATCTTTTTACTGAAGGTTCTAGGAAGATGAGGCTGCTGGGGTAGGGGGGTGGCAGAGATGACAGGATTAACAAAGGGGAAGATTGTCTGGGACATTCTTCTTTCACCCAACACTTCTCCTTCCTCAGAAGGAAATATCCTGGAATGGAAAGTTTCCATCACAAACATCTGCTTGCCAGATCTGCCCTAGCACTGGTGAGAGGGAGCCTTAGGACTCTCTTGGATAGGCACTTGTTGGAAGGAGACCATGATGAAATTGTAGGTTTATCGAGAGAGATGGGAGCAGCACAACTTTACTCTTCTTATACATTGGAAAATTCTGTAGATTCTCCCCTTGAAGTTTAATTTTATTTCTCTTATCCTTTGATTCTGAAAAGCACCTCCTGATCAAAAGGTACCAGGGACTCAGTAATGTTCTGAAATGCTGATGTTTTAAACTTAACAAACCCTTTATTCTTTAGACATCCCAATAATGTCTACATGCATATCAGATAATGTCACACACATACTTATAGGGTATTCTGTCCTGGCCCAGGGCTGATTATCAGTGTGTGATGCCTCTCAAATGATTAAATGTTCTCAGGTAAAGCATAACTGATATTGAACATAGAAATTCATTTCCTTTAAGCCACTGTCTTGAAACAGCAGTGCTATTGACATTTTGGGCTGGATTGCTCTCTGTTGTAGGACCTGTCCTTAGCATTGCAGAAGGTTTAGCAGTGCCCCTGGGCCCTACCCACTACATGTCAATAACACATCTCCACACACAGCTTGAGTTGTGGTAGCCAAAAATGTTTCCAGACATTGCTGAATAAGTCAGTCAATGAAGAGACATGGAAAACATGCATTTGGAAAACTATGTAGGAATTAAAAGGGCTTAGTAAATACCAGGAAAAATTTAAAGGAGATGAACCAGAAAAGAGATAAAGCAGTAGTAGTCTGGCAAAATTACTAACTTGTTTATGTAGAGAAAAAATGACAAGGTGAGAAGGGTCTAGGAAGAAAATAACAGTACCTTCAAGGAGCAGAGATCAGGGAGTCTTTGGAACAAGCAGGCATGCGGGGCCTCTCCACCAGCAAGCAGAAGAGGACACAAGCCTGTGTCTGCCTTCCTCACTCTACCTCCCCTCTGACCAGCTCTGACGGATACACCTGTGACTTCGACCCAACACAATGTTTCTGTCTCTTGCATTATATCCCTTTTCTTTCGTTTTTGCTTCCTATACTGAGGACTGAATCCAGGACCTTCATACTGTACAGAATTTTCTTTTAAACTCTTTTGGGTTTTTTTTTTTTTTTTTTGGAGACAGTCTCACTAAATTGCCAAGTTGCCCAAGCTGGACTTGAACTTGTATTTTCCTGCCTCAAGTGTCCATGCCTAGCTATCCTTCTGTTAAGAGTCTCTTCAGTATGTGTTCTCTTCTTTGAGTTCACATTTATGACAGTGGCCTGTAATGGTCCAGAAGGATTCTGGAAGAAGAATGGAAGCCTGTGTGGGGTGATGAGTACAGGACACTAGTACCAACAGCAGGTGGGCCACAAAGCCAGCCTCCAGAAGATGTTCATGTGGACATGGCCTCAGGGCCTCACCCAGAATGATTATATCAGAATCACTAAGGCATGGCCCTGGCCACTGTACCCTGTAAGCCTTGGGGGTGGTGAGCCATTGATATCCCAATATAAAGTTCTGTCATATGGCCTCTGGACAACGAGTAGGGTATCATCGATCCTCAGCAAAGCTGGGTATCCTAACGCTTGGTGAGGACCACAACAAGCCTACCACATGGTCCTCTTCTGTAGGTCCAAACCAGAGTCATATTCTGTGTCAAACGGGACCAGAGAGGCAACCCAGATGTGGGCAGAGAGCCGGGTTTGTGAAGGCCAGCACTGGGGACTGATAAACTGGAGAGGGCCTGCTGTAGTGAAAGGGATTACTGGAAGAATCTTGACGGGAATAGGACTCACTATATCTAATCATCTGTTTTACCCCCCAAATTTAGAAAGCAAGAGTTGTGTGTTGTATTTTCAGGTTTTAGGGACTCTGTGTGGATGAAATAAAAGCCATCTAGCCATCTAAGCTCATTTGAGAGCCCAGAGCTTTCAGATCAATCAAAGAATTCTCCTTCTCAGAAACAGACCAGGTCATCTTCAGTTTATAGAAACTGAAGCACTCTGAAGTCCTGTTTTCATTAGTTAGTGAATTTTGTGCCAGGCGTGGTGGCTCACACCTATAATCCCAGCACTCGGGAGGCAGAGACAGGAGGATTGCTGAGTTCGAGGCTTGCCTGGGCTACATAGTGAGCTCAGAGCTAGCCTGAACTACAAGTAAGACCCTGTCTCAAAAAAAAAAAAAAAAAAAAACAAAAAAAAAAACCTGAAGGTAAGTTAGTGAATTTTTCAAAAGGCCACTCAGCCCACATTGAAAGTTTTACCTGCATCCTGTCATTTCATGTTCACCTTGGCTGCATGCAGACAGGCGAGCTGTCCTCAGGCACTCTAATATCAGGGCTCATGCCAGAAGTGTAGGGAACAAGAGGGAGAGTCCAGACTCCAGAAAGAGAAACAGACACACTCAGAGCCCAGGGCCGGCACTTTCCCTCCTCAGCAGCGGAAGTTGGGGCCTTCAGGATGGAGGGCCAGGGACTCAGGAGCCCAGAGCGGGAGCTTGGGTCCCATCTTCTCTACAATCTACAGCACTGACACCCTGAGCAAGGCCCTGTGTTTGGCACTATGGCTAAAGGGAAAGTCTTTAGGAAATGCTTCTGGATGGGTGGACGGATAAGTGAATCAGGCAACTCTTTCATATCATTCCTGAAGTTGAGTCTCCACATTGCCAGGGCATTTGGACTTTCAGAAACTTCTTTCTCATTTGTCAATCATTTCAGGGTGCCTGATCACACGAGGGATCAAGGAACAATAGACAGAGAACCTATGCTCCAACTGTGGCCCAACTAGCAGGACAGATCAGACATGTGCAAAGGCTACTGATTCAGAAGGCAGAGGGGGAAGACAGTGTCTTCCTCAGTAGTTTTGGCCGTACCTAGAGAGATTTTGGAAGTGCTCACAGCCTGGTCAGAAAGTCAGGGAAGAATTCTCCAGGAAAAGGTAAAGAGCCTGCCAGAGGTTTTGTTCCCAAGGACCAGATCATCCCTGAAAAGGAGTGTCTCAGAGAGGTGCCAAGAGTTGGAAGGAACACACAGAGACAAGTACATGCTGAGGTCTGGTGTCACATGCAGACGTGGTATGTCTACTATTAGCAGACTCAGAAATCAAGTCTCTGTGGGAAAAGCACTCTACTGCTAGGGTTCATTCGGTAGCAGTGTTTCATCCCACTTGGTTATTTGCCCAGAAGGTTCTCTGCTGTGGTAGCTTGTGTGGGCAGAATTCTAGTTAGTATGGGCAGTGATGCCAGCTTCCAGGGCACATTCTCCTGTGTCCCCTCCCACGCTGCCTATCTAGACACTTATGCGAAGTGTAAACTTTCAGTTTACACTCTTGATCCTGTGTCCCCCTCAGCTCCCAGCCCCCGAGGGAGACTCTATCCTGGTTACCTGCTCTCTAGAACTCTCTGTATTTATCCTTCGGACCCTGTATCAAAATGTGAAGTATGGTTTTTCCATAAATTCACATCACTGTGAAGTCTGGTTATTCTGCCCAAATTGTGGGCATGGGGACATAGCTTGTCTGTCTTTTGCACCTAGACCCAGGAGGGCCAGCAGAAAGGGCACCCTTGAGGATGATGGAGCTCCCAGGTACAAGGAGAGCCTGCTTCACTGAGACGGATTTACAAGGTGAGAAGAAGCTGGGGGTCGGCAGGAGCACCTCCCCCACAGCTATATCTTACTCTTCTTGTTAGCACTTCCGAGCTGACCTTTTGCTCCTCTGCAGAGGGCTTCAAAAGAGAGGCTTTCCAAGGAGCAAGTGATCTCCCAGACCAGAGATGTTACATTTCGGAATAGCTGGGGAAGTTAAAACAGACACAAGACAAAAAGCCAGAAAAAACCCATTGTCCTTACTCTTGGGTCCAGGAATTCTAAACATTTAAGAACCCATTTGCCTCAAATTCACTTAAAAAATATATTTTAAACATTTCCTCCTTTGTCATTATGAAGAGAACCTTGAGAAACACTCTTTTCACATTTCATAAAAATCTGAACAGCTGTTTTATTCTTACATTCTATGATCATCAACTATTTCAAAGATCCACATTGGTATTCATAGTTTTAAAATAACAAAACCTCATAGACTGGGCCCTCACCTTTCCTAAAACCGAATGAGGACGGGAAGAGTCATTCATCAATTCCATGAATGTTGTAGGGCAACACAGATTCTCACTGGCCTCTCCAGCCATTTTACTCCATTCCCAGAGAGGTCGGTCATTTGTGCCTGTCCAGCCAACCCTCAAACAGACAAGTCAGTAAAAATACATGCCACTAAGATGCAGCAAAATGATACGCTATGTCCTTATTGATTAGGTAAGTCTTTCCAGATTTTGCTAGGCTGTGAGACGAGTCAACTAATTACATGGCATATCACTATACCCCATCACATCTATCATCTGTCTGTCTGTCTGTCTGTCTGTCTGTCTGTCTGTCTGTCTGTCTGTCTGTCTGTCTGTCTATCTATCTGTCTGTCTATCTATCTATCTATCTATCTATCTATCTATCTATCTATCTATCTATCTATCATCTATCTCAGCATATAAATCAATAGAGGCAGGAATTTAGAAATATTTCATTGCATGCAAAAATAACTTGAATGGGCAAACTTATTACTGGACTTTGTCCACCCTCTTAGTCTACTTCCCCTTCCTCTACACGCCTGCTGACACCACACTCAAGGGGCATGGTGAGGGCTCAGAAAGATGCCTGGGCAGTGTGACACAGCATAGGGATGGGGTGGGAGTGGGGGTAGGGGACAGCAGCACAGCAGCAGTCTGCTTGGAAAGGAAGTGGGGGACAGAGCATGCTGGGTCTTGTAGGCCTTAGTCAAGCAGTTACATTCATTATAGGAACAAAGGGAACTGCCTGGAGGGGTTGAGGAACTGAATGTATGAAGTAATTTACATTTTATAAAGATTGCTCCTCTTAACTGTCTGAACTGATGTCTTCTGCAGATCACAAGCTCCTGGATGGCAGGACGGTAGTCAAACACCTTTAATAGCTCCACGTCATGCACGGCAGTGTCTGTAAGACTTCTCTGTGCAACAGGACACCACGGGCTCACTCAGACATGGCTCCCTGGGCCCCACTCACAGCTTCTGGTTCAGCAGGCCTGGCTGAGGCCTGAGAGTATATATTTTGCACGTGGTGCTGCAATTCAGGTTATTGGTATAAACACTGCACTCAAAGCACCCATGTCTAAATCTGTTTGTTGAATATATCAATCAGTGAAAGGACATAGTGAAATAGTTTTGAAATAAGACAACCAAAACAATAAGTAGTTTGAGTATGACTTAAAAATGTCAATTGTTGGGCCGGAGGTTTAGCTCAGTGGTTCCAGCACCTGCCTAGCAAGTGCAAGGTCCCTGGTTTGATCTCTGGTAATCACATACAACAATACCAGGCATGGTGACTCACGCCTACCAGCAATCAATACCACATACCACAAATGCTGGGCTTGGTGGCTCAAGCCTGTAATCCCAGCACTCGGGAGACAGAGGCAGGAGAATTGCTGAGTTCAAGGCTTGCCTGAGCTACATAGTGAGTTCAGGGCCAGACTGAACTACAAAGGGAGACCCTGTCTCAAAAAAAAAAAAAAAAGAAAAGAAAAAAGAAAAAAAAGTCAATTGTTTATTCATATTGCACAACAATCACAAAAAGACTAACCTATTATATGTAGAAACACTCTGAAAGGAAAGAGAGCACTGTGATTAGACAAGCTCAGATTCTCAGAGACTGCACGGCCAAGTTTAATAATAAATTAAATGTAATGCAAAGATTTTTTTTGCAGAAGTATGTGACTTATTTGCGTAGGCAGTTACTACATGTTTCAGTCTGGAGAGGATATGAGGTGGTGTGGCATCCCCTGGTGCAACTCCAAAACTGAAACTTCCACTGTGCTTTCCCTCAGAACTCTGGAATAAAGCTCACAATGGCCTGTGGCTATGTAATTCAAAATGACAGTATCTGTGAACACACTTACTGTAAAGTGAAGTGCAATGAAATGCTTTCCTGAAAGGAAGCCCTAAAATGCCTAATTTTAGCATATTCTGTTAAAGTAGAAATGCAACTCAAGGATGCAAAGTACATGGAGACCCAGAACCAATACAAGGAGGAAACACTTCAGATCTAGGATGGGTGCAGACTGCTGCGAAGAAGCACATGACCCAAGTCTTTGTTCTGTCCCAGCGCATGTCAGGCTATACTTTCTATGCGCAAACCTCCATCTACCCAGAAATCATCATTGCAGGCCAAACAATGACAGCCAGTTCAGACTCAGGTGCAGTCTGGGGATGTGGCTGTACAAGGCTCTCTTGCCTGAAGCTTCCAAAGTCACAGTTATGTTCTGCTTAGGGAATAAGGTGGTTACACCAACTCTAAGATGTGTAGTGGTGATTCTATGTAAAATATTGTCTATTCAGTAGTTACTAAGGATTTTATAGTCTAACATAGATGTAGGTGCTGAAACTATGATACTTGTGCCGCTGCAATTTGTTAAAATCAAAAGCTCTAAAAGGTTTGCCATCACTGGTCTAACACATCGCCTCGGTTGTGGAGGAATTCAGACCATCAAAAGTCACAGGATCACCTGGCACAGTAGCAGATGCCTTTAACCTCAGCTACTCAGGAGGGTGCGGTGAGGCAGGAGGATCACACATTTAAGGCCAGCCTGGGCAACTCAGTGAGACCTGATTTCAAGATAAAAACCTAAAAAGGGATAGGGATAGGATGTAGGGATGTAATGAGTGCTCCTTGATTCAATCCCCAGTATTAGGGGGAAAGCCATCGGAGCAAAACAAGAGAGACTGTTAAAAAAACATGGGCCTTGGCAAGAAAATAATAAATACAGTAGTCATTAAATGGCAACTGCCCCAGCCCATGTTGCAAGACACAAACAGCACTGTGTGCAGCCTCTGTGTGACTGTTGCAACAACTCACACTGTGTGGTTGATAAAAATGGACCCTTGGTCCTTGCTAGAGGGAATCATGGTGTCTGGCTGTGCATTAAACACAAAAGAGCAGTCTCGCCCTCTAGCAAAAAGTGAAGTACATGTGAGCTCCAAAATCCAAGCTTATTAGGCAGGACCTCCGCGAAACCCAGCACCCCGCCGTATCTGCAGTTACCCACCTCCAGAAGTGTAAAAGTAAACATTGGATCTGCTCTGGTGTTAAACTGCCACCGGATCCTCCCTGCTGACTCCCTCCTCTCCTCTTCTTTACAGACAGGTATAGTTGGATATCTTGAAGGAACTGGGGGCTCCCACTCTAGGCAAAGGTTGGACAGGTGATCAATGTACAGCATGAGATTTGGCTGTGCCTATGTGCCTCCGACAGAGCTGGATCATCTAGGGCAATGAAAACGGTAAGCAACAAGAAAGCAGTATTAACAGCAAGGGTAGGGAAACCTAGGTGGCACACACAATTCTCTAGGACACGCAGCAACCGCTCCTCTCCGCATCCATTCACGCTGCATGCTAATCAGGCACCATGCTAGACTCAGGATGGAGATAAAGGAGTGACAGATGTAAACACAGGCCTGGCCCTCACCCTCACCAAGCTTCTGGAGTGCTCTGGAGACAGTCAGGCAAGCCATGACAAGATAGCAGGTAGGTGCCTAGAGGGTGCTGTGCAATACAAGCAAAGGCAGCCAGCCCAGATCACAGGAGAGGCCAGGGAAGTGCCTGGAGGGACATTTAACATGGAGCCTAAGCACCCAGGAAGTTAGCCAGAGAAGAATGGGTTGGGTGAGTATGTACCAGATCCTGAGACAAGAGAACAGGGCTGGTCTGAGGAGTTGGAATCTGTTCTCTGTCACTCTCTAGCCCATAATCCTATACTATCCAGAGCATGGAGAATTGGAGTCTGCAGTCTCCATCACTAGGAAGTTCTACAATTTCCACAGTCCAGTCATGTTTCTCCATCACTGGTAGGTTCTCAGGAAGGGAAAAGACTTAGAAAATAGTTGGTTTGTATTAGAAGTGGGAAAGAAACAGTGTGGAGTCCAATGGCTCTGAGATGGAGCCATCTGCAGTGATCTGTTTTCTGTGTAGCAACAGCAGGGCTGAGATGCTGTCCTCAGCTAGGAACGGCACAACAGACAGGACGCAGTCTGGCATCATCAACTCCACGGCCCCAAGGCTCTTTTCTTCGGTGATCTCGTGTGTTGCCCTCTCTTCCCTCTAAGTCCTTGGGAAATTCCAGAGGGAATGATTTCTGTTTCCTAACCTTGGCATTTTTCATGTCTAATAGGCTATCACACACACAACACCTCCAACTTGCTTTATGCAATTAAGGGAAAGCAGATAGCTGGTGAAGCCAATATTATCAAGGGTCCTAACGTGGAAAAACAAAACAAAACAAGACAAAACAAAACAAAACCTGTGAAAGTCCCAGCAATTTCAGTGTTGTTGTCTAGGACTCTAGCAGCCTGTGTGTTATGAAAGAATCTATTGTACGGGATGATTTAGGAAAGGGTAGTAAGCACAGGGTTGCTTCACTAAAAATGCACAGTTCAAAATACCTTCTTATGTTTTAATATTATCACATAACTCAAGTGCTACAAATAACATCCCTGGCTGAGTGCAGAAAGAAACAGAACCTTCCCTTCTAAGAAGCAGAGCAGGCAGTTATTCATGAGACAAAGAAGGGATGTCTTCTTAACCTATGACAACACAAATGTGTTTAGGTTTTCCCTCCACTAAGTAAGTAAGCAATTAGGTTTTTTCCAATAAAAATATCCCTGTGCATGTGCAAACACCACAGGCAATCATATAATTACCCTGCCCAATCAGATTCAATTGCTGACAGTTGAGTTCCACTGCTCATTAACTTCGGATCACAGCGAGGTCTTTACGGAAGCCCTTTCCATCTCTTCACAAAGGTTCCTATGATACCAGGAGCAACCCCAGTGCTACATCATGTAAGCTAATCATCCCCAAATTGCCAGGGCCAAGGCCAGCCTACTCTGGCTTCTCCCTGAAAAAACTAAAAAGAGGAATGTGAAGACACACTGGCTTAAACACCCTTGCCTCACTGAGGATCTCACTTCTAAATATAATAGTAACCTTTCACCTCCACACTTTAAGTGCTGTAATTATATAATTAAAACCAATTATGTCATTTACCAGGGAGTTTTTCAAGTCAATTACCTCAATCACTGACCTCATAAGATTTCCCATACTGACCCACAACAATGAGGACTGGGATAAATTTAGACACTGGCTTCCAAAGGTTGATATGGTCTATCTGGGTGGGATGTAGCTGATCTCTATGTTTCTAGCCTCTAGAAGCTGCAATGAGTCTGTTTACTGCCATCTAAGTTTGCACAGTGCTAATGTTCTAAGAAAACTAATACCCTCCTTGATAGTAACTTCCATGTTGTAGACGAGAAAGGGGATCCAGGAAGAGTTACAAAGTTATCTCAAGTTAAGCAATGAGTTAACTGCAACAGTAGGATGAGAACCGAAGTCTTCTGCTGTCTCTCTGTAGCAGGCTGTACATCTCAGTAGCAAACTGTGTGTGTGGGTCCTCCTGTCCATTAATTCACCCTGCTTTTGTTATTTTACTCCAACTTTCCCTTGAGGCAGTAGCACATTTGCTCCACTTCCAGCTCTTGTGCAGCACGCAGAGTTCCACTGCAGCCTGTGGCTATGCTGACACCTTAGCCACAGCCAGTCTGTTCCTAGTATTTCCTGCTCCAGGATTTTGCTTCAGGGATGAACGTGTGATTCCTTCCAAGCCAATGAGACAGTGAGGCTTTGCTGAGAATCCTGCAAAAGGGTCTCACTCTTCCTAACTGCGCCTACATATGAGAAGATACAAATGCTGCCATGGCTGGCAGCCATCTTGCCACCAGCAAAGGACTGAAAGAGAATGCTAAGATATGGGGAGACAATTCCCAGGAAGGAATTCCCGCATACTCCCGAGCAGCTTCATGCTGAGGGTATGGGTGAACTCTGAGAATGTGAGTTAGTTCAAAAGTACACTGGAGAGAATATGAAAAGGGCCACCACCTACAGCATGGGCAGAACTGATCACAAGGATGGAATTAATTGCACGTGGCTGTGACCAGCAGTCCTGCCTCCTGCTCGAAATAGCTAAATGTGTCCAATTTTTGAGTTATTTAAAGAACATATCATTTTATGGGCAGGAGGAAGCACTTTCATCTGCAAAATGATTTTTATCACAAACTAAACATCCTTATAACTTTTTGGTCTTTTACTTCTGTCAAAGTTTTCTCTTTGTGGAGTTGAGACAGCTGCTAGAGTTGAGAAGACCTCCTAAAACCTTGCACTTTGCCCTCTTCGCTGGTCCCTTGTATTTGACTCCTGCATCCATGGGGATGTAAGAACTCAAGGCATCTGTATTCATTAAGATGAAGCAATTTGTTTCTCTTTGGCTTTTTCCTGGGTCATGAGAGAAAGTAAAAGAGAACTGGAATTCTCTTAATGGTAGGAATTTCAGCGCTGGTAGTACTGAAGCTTGGGGCCAGATCTTTTTTGTGATGGCCTTGTGTACTATTGGATATACAACAGTATCCCTGGACTCTAATCAATAGACACCAGTAGCACCCATTTCCTCAATATGGGACAATTAGCAATATCTGAGGACATCATCAAATGTCCAAGGTAGGAGCCAGGACTATCCTATATTGAGAACCACTGCTATAATACAATGTGTAGAGTATTTCTTGGGTTTTCTTCACAGCACCTTTGAAAACACAATTCCTTTCAGTACTATGTTCTCCTTTATTTGAAATGTGAAAGTGAGGGAACCACCACTTTCTAGAACTGTACAAAAGCCATGTAAAATATCCCATGAGGATGGCTAACTAGAAGTACAAACAAGTAAAACAAAAAACCACCTAAGTCAGTAGTATTACTTCACAGCTATGAAACTACTAAGATTTTTGTTGTTGTTGTTATTTTGCTTTGTTTTAGACAGGGTCTTGCTATGCAGTTCAGGCAGACCTTTGATCAGGCTGGGTCTGAACTCTTGGTGATCCTCCTAACTCAGCCTCCTGGGTGCTGAGATTGCAGGCTTGTGCCACTTGTCTGGCAAAAGCACTAAGAATTGCTGACCCTTAAAGACTAAGGAGAATACAAAATGCATCAAAGGGCAATAATTTTACCTGAAGAGCAAAGAGAAATAAACAAGAAGAAACTATAAAGAAAAACCACCCAGATGTCTGTCTATACAGTCAGTCCAAAGCAAGTGTTTGACATCTCACACTTACAGAAAAGAAAACAGAAACTTAAAACGATCGCTGTGATTCCTGGATTCGGGTCCAGCCAGAAACATGAAGGGGCTGAGCTCAACAGAGGGGGAAGATCCTCCTAGCAAAAGCTTCAAACACACCTATTTCACAGAGAAAAAAAATAGTAACACTTGACTCATTTGGATAAACGTGTGTGGGGACATTTAAAGTAATCAAAATTGATGGGTTCATAGGACATTTTTCAAGGAAAGGCACTTACTTGTCCTCTGGTGCCCACAGAAGCTCAGAGTGGACTGGCAAGAGTCCTTCCTGCAGTACTGACTGGAATGAGAAGCTGAAAGCCACCAAATCCCCACCTGCATTGTTAGGCTGGGAAGGACAGTATAGAATTAGCTTGATTTCTTAATGAGGACCCCTGATGCATAAGCCCTGTCAGGAAGATGGCTGAGGGCAGCCCAGGGGTGCCACAGTATTTGGGAACCCAGCTGGCAGATCTGTGCTTCAAGGCCCAGGCTTTGCCCCCCTAGAGGTTCTGACCACTACGCTGTCCCACGTGTGGAGACAAACTGGGCTCTTTTGGGGCTTGGCAGCACAAATACGTCCGGGTTTTGTGCTTATCTAGTTTGAGGTCCTAGCACTGTGGGGTGGTGAAGCCTCAGGAAGTTCCAATTCCCAGAGGGGGTACACAGCTGTTTTTTCTGTCGCATGCAGCCACCCCTCCAACCATCAGCTTCACCAGCTGTCTCACTCCTGTCCCCTCGGTCTCCAGCTGCCTTCACATCTCCACTACTTCTAGTAAGATTAGACTGCTTGGGGAGTGACATGTCTCCAGTGGAGAAAGAACATGAATAAAGGGATCTCTGAGGGCTTTGGCTGTCCTCCAATTACTTTGGAGAGTCTACTGAGCTACCATGGAGAAAAAACAATAGAAAAGAACTTGTCCTGAGGTTCCACCAGAGCCACTTGGAAGTGGCTCTTAGGAACTGCCCAGACAATTGTTCTTTCTAGAGGTTAGTAGTTAAATGTGGGGGCTGAAGAGCTCAGGGCATGATGATAAAGAGTGACTTTCTCAGAGTGCACACTTCCAGTGAGCAGCACTCCCCGACCGAGGTCCTTATCCCACCCACATGTGCCTGCAAATACCTGGGTATGTCCACAGAGTCAGAAAACCAGTCCCAGTCCCAATGTTAGCAGGTAGCAGGGCCAAAGAATGAATGGTGTTTGTGTCTGGGAGAGGTGCCTCCTGACCCCATCCTGACCCAGTTTGTACCAAAAAAGTCAGTCAAGGTGGAAACAGGAATCTGCTTAAGCAGGCGTGTGCTCCTGTTACACAGAACAAAATAAAAAAGAAAAAAAACAGGGCTCTACCTACACAAGACAAGTACTGTCCTCCTCATGTCCGGTTAGCCCAAAATGGAGGAGAGGCAAGTGGAGTGGCAGGGGTTGGCAACCCCGTGCTTTGGCCAGAGAGACATCCTTCCCCATAACACTTAGAAAAGGATTCTAACAGTGCGCAGAGTCCTGGCTCAGGTAGGAGGTGGCAACCAGAGAGGCGCTTCAGGAGGTTCATATAGCATACTAAATTTGGTACAGGTGCTTACAAAATTTATTATAAGGATTATGATTTTCATTATATTTTCAAATTTGTCTGAAACTCAGAATAAAAAATTAGGCACAGCTATTCCTGAATTTTAAAAAAAGTTTTCTCAAGGTATAATTTTTATATCATCAAGCCCACCCATTTATGTGTAAAGTGTAATAATTTTGAGTAATTTATAGAATTATAACCTCACCACAAACCATTTCCATCATCCCAAAAGATCCTGGGATTATTTATGTTAAATATTTTATAATTTCTGGGATGAAAGTTGTAGGGTTAAAAGAAGATTATCTCCGTATCTGTGAAATGGATACATTTTTACCTTTACCTTAATCTGAAGTTTAATTATTAACTAGATATCTCATCTTTGTAGTAGTTTTTGTGGTGTTGAGGATTAAATTTAGGGCCCTGAACAGGCAAAGAAAATTCTACCACTGTGCCATCCCCAAACGTTCTATATTTGTTAAATCTGGCAGCCCTATTAAGCTAGGAGTACCACAGAATACCCATCTGGACCACTATAAGTAAATTAAAAAAAATTTTTTTACCAATTTGAACTATCTAGGTTCTCAGATGATAAGAGCCTAGGCCCAGCTAGTGTTCAGCCTGAAAATTAAAGCTGCAGAAACAACCTAAAGAATCCACAACCCAATTGCTGTTTTACAAGCGAGGCTGGGACCTCAGGCACTCATAGGATTATATGCTACATTTGTCTTGAAAGGTTAAAGTGGATGTAATTGTTAACCTTGCAATTCACACTCAAAACTGGAAATGTGACTTCTAGGGGCATAAATTATAGGGGAAGCATTTTTAACCCTTTGGAGGGGGGTTTTACAAACTCCTTTGAGGAAATTTGATAAAAGTTATGGGCCTTCTCAATAGAAAAATGTGTATCTCCACATTCATGCCTTTCTGCAGAGAACTATTTTTGAGAGGAACAGAGGTTTTATACATCGTATGGCAGTGTCCATGGACATTTCAAAGGTCTGAGAGACCGGGCAAGTGCACTAAAGGCATCCTGAAGTTGTACACCTTGCTTTCCCTCTTCTGTTTGTGTGGAGAGCCAGGAGGCGGGCCAAAGGCAGGGGAACTGAGTACAGCGCAACCAAATGGCCAGGGTGAGAGGTGCACTAAGTTTCCTCAACGCCACAGCCCCATGTTTCATTGTCTGGAAGGAGTTATCCAGCCTGACAGCTTTCCCAGGTTATGTCCCACAGAACCATCAGGAAGGAATCTGGAAGGGTTCATTCAAGTTCCGAAGCACTGTACAAAACATTATGTTAAGAAAAATTTTAAAACCCTGGCTACATGATGACTGAAGTTAACAGAATACTCTGAGTTCCAGGCCCTCTGATTATCTGATGCTAGATTCTACAAACCAGAGGTCAGGAAACAGTTAGGGAGGATCTGGGCATTTTTCTTGAGGCCAACAAAACATATTTGTCAGGTCAGGATAAAGAAAGAAAAAGACATCCAGCCCAGACCATGCTCTGATGCTTTAGCATTTCTTTCTTCCTTTGAGCTGTATTCTCTGACTTCCTATGGGGAAACTGTCTACACACATGGCAATGCCTTGCCAAATACTGCTCACTTTTTCTCTGACAAAATAAAATGTATTTCCCCCAATTTTATTAACTTAATTTTCTTTCGGGGATAATTTGGTTACTCAGCAATCTATTATATCATTATATCCTGTTATACCAACGATAAGAGCCAGATGGAAAAAGTACAGATGTGTCTGGCTCTGAGTTTTGTAGAGTCTCTTTTGTGCCTTAAATCTACCTACAAATTAGGTCCCAAGATCATCATCCCTGTGTTTCAAAGGAGAAAACAAAGCGAGAAAATGTTAACCGATTGACACAAATTTATTCAACTAGCCAACAGCAAAGGGCTTTACATCAAACCCTAGACTCATACTCCATGGGAGAGATTATCCAATGTACAGCTAAAGAAGTACATATTTTGTTCATTCATTTTCTCACAGACAATCTACAGCTTTAAGGAAGCTTATTGTCATGCCCGGTGACATGAACCATAAAACGATGGTGAATGTTTATTTGATACTTACCGATATGTAAGCAGATCTGCTATGTTCAGTTATCGCCTCAAAGGAAAATAAATTATTTAGTTTTTAGGCTTGGTCTTACCCGTTTGAGTCCCTGAAACAGCATGAGAAATGCCTATGGTCTGGTCTTACTTGTTGTCACAGGATATCAGCAGCCTGCTGGGAAGAGCATGCTGGGAACTAATGTTCTGCACTTTTTGTTAAGACTTACAAAAAAATACAGAGCTTGTGTAAATCACAGACACAGTTGACAAATTTCACGGCTTAGTCATGGTTAACATATCAGATTTCATGGTTTGACAGAGATTAACAAGAAAATCATATTAGAGTTACAACTATTAGCAGATTCTTAGATATTTGCTAAAGAAACTCCAAGGTCTCCCAATGCCATTGCCCACTATGTCCCTCATGTCCTTCATCTTATGGACACAGAGGCCACGTGAAGCTAGGGAGAGTAAAAGGGGCGGACTGTGCTCCCAGAGCTGCTTCCTCATTTTCTCAGGGTGTGCCTGCGATCCCAGGGAGGGGGTCTCAACCTCTGTGGCATAAAGCAGAGTTTAGCGTTTGTCACCCGCTTTGTAAAACAGCAGGGGGAAAAAAGTACCTTGTTTCTAAATAACAGATATTTTGCCCTAACTCTGTATACTCTAAGAAGAGGAATGAAGTCGCATTTTTTGAACCATGATATTTAGGTTAAAATTGAGATTAAAATTCAATTTCCATGCCTTTCTGAGGAGCCAGGCCAGCAGGGCCATGTTGTTAGAGAGGGCATGCAAGCAGACTTCAAAAAGCCTGCTGATGGCGTGCAGAGCCATTTGGCCTCAGGGCTTGCATATCCTCTTTCTGGTAAGAGGCAGGCAGAGCTGGTCAACTTTGCATAAAAGACAGCCAATTTGTCAGCCATTTGCTTTCATTCTCTTTCTGAGTCATCCCAATGATAAACTCTCTACCTTCTGGTCTTCAATATCACGTATCTGACTGAAGGATGGAAATTCCGGCCAGTTTCCTTCCCTGGCCGTCCTCCTGGGTCTCAGAGGACGTCCTTAATCAGAACCACATTATTCACTGGGCTAGAGGAAGTCCCTGCACAGACGCTGGCAAGACACTGTGGCAAATTAGTTTCAGAACTGGAAGGTCAGAGTGGGACTAAAAGCTGCAGTTAGCTATTGCGTTTTCTTTAGTTGAGAGAACTAAGGCAGGGTGCCTGACTTTTCCCTCCAGAAAGCAAGATCCGGGCAAGTGGCAGCCACTTAGGAAAGGCATTCCACGGACAGTGGAGCACAACGGTCATTTGGGGAAACTGAACATCCTGATATTCCAGCTATTCCAAACACCAGCAAGGATTTTCTCACTTTATACACACAGGCTTTTATATTTCAGTAGTGCCCTATTCAGGTAAAATTAAAGTAGCCAACTTTAGTCAAAAAGTGTAACGGCACTCACTGTGTGTTACAGATATATTTTTACATATATGCTGATATATGTGTTAAATAAACTACATCTTAATGGGAAGAGTGAGTTACTATTTACTGTGCTCTTATGTGTCATGCTAAGTGCTTTCCCACATTATTTCATTTAGTCTCTCAACAAACCAGAATGCTAGGGACCCTACTTGTTTCTATTTTATACCTGAAAAACTAGAGGTTGATCTGAGCCACAAGAAGCCCCAAAGCAGACTCAGAAGTATCGGACTCCCTGGACAATATTTTTTTTTGTTTTTTGAGACAGGGTCTCGCTTTGTAGTTCAGGCTGGCCCTGAGCTCACTATGTAACCCAGGCAAGCCTTGAACTCAGCCATCCTCCTGTCTCTGCCTCCTGAGTGCTGGGATTACAGGCGTGAGCCACCATGCCCAGCACTGTGGTATGTGGTATTGATTGCTGGTGGGCATGAGTCACCACACCCAGCATTCTATGTAGTTACCGGGGATTGAACTCAGGACCTTGCGCTTGCGAGGCAGGCACTGGAACCACTGAGCTAAATTTCTGGCCCCCTGGACAATATTTTAAACCACTGAAATACATCAAGCTGTGGCAATCTGCCTCAGTTTCATTGCTATCAGTCACCCTCACTGACCCCGAGAAAATACCAGTTTCCAGGCTGGGGTGGGGAGGAGAATCTATCACTCCCCTAACACAGGGGAAGGAAGCAGTGGGGGCATATGTATGAGAAATAAATTGCTGATGAAACCCAAGACCCGATTTTTTTCCCCAGAACTGGGCAAGCTGGGGAGATACAATCAGAGGACTCAGAGCACTTTGTGGAAATCTGCCCCCAGCCAGTGTCTCTCAAGCCGGCTCAGCCCAGAAACATTTCCAATAGGCTTGTAACTTCACTAGCACTGCGAGGGAGCCACCAATTACAGGAGGAATGAAGTTTTTCATCAGCCGGCCTTCCATAAAACCATTTCCCAGGAAATGGAACACAGCATGGAGCCCGCCGACTGCAATTTTCCTCCAACAATGAGCATCGGGGAGCACAGGTACTATATTTAAACAATTTTCCTCCAGCTTTTTGGCAAGGCTGTCTCTCAAGGAGCCGTACAGAGCTGGACTGAGGTCTCCTTCCCCCCCTGGCCCAAGGATCGGAATGTTTAATATGGCCCTGTCTCTTCAACACCCATGTGTAAAATGGCAATAAACAAGCCAGCAAAGACCTACAGACCTAATTGCCTTTTAACTCCCGGAGCAAGGAAGCAAAGGCTCCTAGGGACTTAACAAGTTTATCTGCCCGCCACTTGAACATTTTCTGTCTGCCCACACTTCAGTGAATTCACCAATAAAAGGATAAAAGGGCCCGAATCTTAGACCCTTCAATTGCTGAGAAGCCCCAGGTTCAGAACACAAGACTGGGGAAAATGAGCGCCTTAACTGACCTGGGTTGGAGGTGTCTGCAAGCGCTGAAACAAGGAGAGCAGGACCTCCTGTCCATTTCCAACTTTGTCATTTCCCTTTCACTGTGGACTAGTGGCGGAGAACCTTTTGGAACTTTCAGGACTAAGAAACAGCCTGCTGTGGCACCCGTGCCAAAGGTTTACCATCACTGCCATAGGTCTTATCTACAATAAAGAAAATTAATCTCATGAAGAAAGTAGGAAAGGACTCTGCGAAGCCTCTAAAATGTAAGTCAAGGGACTATACTGTCAGGAGAAAAACCATGCCATGATGGTAACAGGAAGTGCATGTGATCACAGATGTCCCTAGCAACACTTTCATTTCTGCAAGGACACTTTCCATCTCTCCTTAAACACACTTTAAAGTTTCTGGTGTGGATATTTTTCTTGTTTTGTGCTCTATAACACAAAAGAAAAATTCTGAGAATTCTGCACCTATTGGAGTTAAGTTGCCAAGTCAACTTGGCAACTTAACAAAACAAAACAAAACAAAACAAAAACAACAAAACAAAACAAAACAAAACAAAAGGCCTTAGGGGTAGATAGGGTGAGGTGGTGTCATTCGAGACACAAAACAGAGATGAGGCCTCTCTCTGAGGCCATTTCACAATAGTTAACAATAGCAATATGCAGCCTCCCTTCAGGAACTTATTCTAAAGAAGTTATTGGATATGTGAATGAAGGTTAAGTATAAGGACCTACAGAAATCTACCAGCAAACATTCAAAAGGAACTAAATGTTCACCATTAAGGACTGAGTAAATGATGCAAATGATGTTGTAGGAGTATACTAATAGGGAAAGTTGTCCAATATACAATGTTAAATTAAAAAAGCAAATTATGAAAACATTTATAAGATCCCATTTTTTGAAATGGTTATACACAGAAAAAATTAGAAAAAGAATTCATTTGCCAAAATGTTAGCATCTCTGGATTTGTTTCTTTTCCAAAGATTTTGTTTTTGTGTTGCTGCCAGTTCAACTGAGGACCTCATGCACACAGGACAAGCATTCTACCACCGAGCTCTACACCTAGCCCTGTGACTTTTGAATTATTTGAAATTTTTAATAAAAATGTATTCCCTTTAGAAACCTGTTAAAATGCTTTAAAAAAAAAAGGATAACAAAACACTCCATCACCATCACATTCCTGACTTTACTGATCACAGAGAACAGTGTGATGGAAGGACCCAGTTCCTCTTTCTTGGAGAAATGGGAGTAAAGGACACTGAGCGAGCTGGTGTTGGAAAGCAGAGGCCCCTGTAGCTCTGGCTCAGGGTTCCCCCGTGAGATGAAGACAAGGCACGTGTGGGCTCATTGTCCCAGCGGGTGTACTCCCCAAGTGCCTCCTGTTTCTCCCTTTCCTCAAATCAGGGGACAAAGGCCGCCTGCTTCCTCATCAGTCTCGCCTGTTCCACTTAAAGCCAAAGCCAATCTAGAGCAAGGGAACTGCTAACTGAAAAACCTGGGGTACTGTATTTCTATTAAAGCCTTGTACATGTTTTTCCTATTGGAACCTGGAAACTGGACAAATTCTGAAAGAATCCAAAGAAATTTCCTTAGAAAAGAATTCTGTTAATACCGAAAGCTCCCTAAGTGTTACATGAAGCAAATGCTAAGTTGGATTAGGCTGAAATGGAAAAGCAGGGTCCAAACCCAAAATGATGTGTCCTTCACACCAGACTGTGTGTACTTCAGGGTTTATGCATTTGTACACTGATCCCCTCACATTTCTGCATCTCCCAGCTTCATAATGTCATAATCAGTCCCAGATTTCCTATCTCTCCCACACTGTAAAGCAGGAAGTTCCAGATTTGGGAGATGCAGTATTTTAGGGTATAGAAGTACAGCAGAAAGTAAGATGAAAATAAAGCCCAAACCAAAGCTTTGATGCCTACTCACTGAGAAGCGACGGATGGAATATGCACTCCTTGGGACCCATCCGGCCCTCTGAACCTATTAGAGCACAGATATGTGCAGGGATTTCATGTACAAAATGGACCTCTTCTGAGACCTCCTTATCAATAAATAGAGCTACTGGAGGTGAAAAGTGTTTCTACAGGCAATAATGCATCACTGTTTCAGGTAACACTTGCCAAAGAACCACAGTGATTCTCTTAAAATTCAGGACCCTCCAGAGATTACAAAACAGAGCAAACTGAAAGATTTTGGTTAATCTAGGATAAGCTTCATCTCTTGAGTTCAAAGACAACTGGTCTCCCTGTGGGTTTCAACTGGAGGTTTTTTTGAGAATTAACTCTCAAATTCATTACAGAAAATTTCCAACTTCACAGATGTTGGCAGTAAATAGATAACCTGAGTTCTTCACTGCTTGGAAAATAACTGTTCATCTTGGAAGCCAGTTTGGATTAGATGAGCTATTTGCACTTTACCTTGAAAATCACTCCAATACATGGGTCAGTGAGTCCCTGAGCAATCATTTGCTGCTCAATGATATCACATTGATATCTGGGATATATGTTTTTTTTTTTTTGGACAGGGTCTCGCTTTGTAGTTCAGGCTGGCTCTGAGCTCACTATGTAGCCCAGGCAAGCCTCGAACTCAGCAATCCTCCTGCCTCTGCCTCCCGAGTGCTGGGATTACAGGCGTGAGCCACCACGCCTGGCTTGGGATGTATGTTTTTTGAAACACACATATTTTCATGGATTGGGTTTGTAATTTTTGCTTTCAATGGTATCATATTGCTGTAATATGACAAAAAGAAATAATTCATTAAATGAATCAAGTTTCAAAAATTTTACTTCTCAACTAATTTGAAAATATAGTAGTTTTAGGTAATAAACTTATTTTACTCTGCCGTATATTTCATCTAGTCAAGCACCAGAGAGAATGAGGCATCTCACTAAAGCCTGAAATGCTCTTTGGAGCAGAATCGATTTGCTTTTCATAATGACTTTGCACATTCCTGTGAAGACTGGATATAAATATATATGCTTTTATACGCTAACCCCACTGTCTGCTTCCTCTGCACCCCATAATCTAAAACATCACTTCTTCACAGGTATATAGTCTTGGATTTGTCACGGTGAATGTGAGACTTTACAAGACCAATAAAATGACAGCTGCACAGAGGGACTGGGTGGCTTTTACCAACTCTGAAACACAAGTGCCTTTAACTCCAGGGATCAGGAACTTGAAAGCACCTCAGTTCACTTAGCTCTGTGTCTGCCATAAAGTTAAGGCTAATCAGATTTTTCAACTTGCAGCCCTATCTTAAATCCTCTAGCTTCTCCTATGCAGACTTAACTGATGGAGGATGTGATTATGCCTTCTCAGGTCATAAATTCTACATATTTATAACATAACTGTTGTCATTTAGGTCAATTAAGATGCTTTTACTGGCTCAGAACAACTACCTATGGGGCTTGTCAAATACCCTGACAGTGGTTTATGATCCTTTACGGTGATTTTATCTCATATGGATATGAAAGATGTCTGCACGTGAAAATGGCCAGGAGCCCTTGAAGCATTTCCTCGTATTGTGATCATCCATACCTCATTTCCGCTCTGTTCTCTTTGGTCCCTGTAAAAACCGACAATTCCACTCTAAAATCTCCCTTAGATTTTGTGCTTTGATCACTCATTTCTCCTTCAATGACTTAAATGGGAAGATAACAGCTCTTGAAACATGTTGTGATTAAAAAAAAAAAAAAAGACAAACAAACCCAAGTGGTGAGCTGGCCAAACATGAAGCTTGTCCCTGAAGACAAGTGGGTTTATACTTTTCATGAAGAAGCAAATGCAGACCAGGGTGACAATGAAGAAAGAACGGAATATATTAGGGGGTTGGAGAATTTCATTGAGACAGATTATAGCTTCTTTCTTTCCCTCGTGGAATATCACTTCTTGCTGTGTTGTATTTCAACAGGGCCCCTGGGCATCTACGATATTCTAGGCACTGTAAAAGCTTGGAGATAGAGAGATCAGGGCACTCCCAGATGGCTAGAGACACAGACATATTAATAATTGTAATGCAAAGTGTTAACAGGAGGTAGGAGATTCATGCACACACTTTCTGAAAACACTGAAAAATAGCTTTTTCACTTTTGAGGGTTGGGGAGAGAAGGCAGTCAGGAAAGATTTCTTAGGAAATGGCATTCCTAATTTGAGTCTTAGGAAACACAAGGCTCCCTTTTCACAAAGCCAACTGTATGAAATAGGGCAAGGACCATTATTTTTCTCCCACCCAAATGTGTCTGCTCCATTCCTCCATCTGCAGTCAACACGGTCACATCCCCCAGTTGAACCTGACAAATACCTCTTTGAATCTCCGGTCACACATCCCTTGGCAGAGAATGGTTTTGATCAGCAAAACATTACTTCTAAAGGTGAACTAAGCTTCCCAATTGCTCCTGATGATCGTATACTAAGTGTTGACTCCATGCTGGACAGTCTACTCGGAATGAGCTAGAAACATGGTGGTGGAAGCATGGCTTCATCATGCAGTGTGAACTGAAGGTACATAGGCACACACTCTGCATCTTCTAATTTGACGGTTAACAAGTTATGAATTTTTCTTTTTGTTGTTTTTGATGACGACAACACAGTTTCATGTGACCAAAAATGAGCCCATCATCTACTAGGCAAAAGGAAGATATTAGTGAGGAAAATATACCACAGTACCTGCAAGTCTGACATATGGGCAAATGCAAGCCTCAAGTTACCAGCAATTCCTTCCAAAGTGCACCTTAAATGTGCTATGGAGACCCAGGTTCAGAAAGTAATGAAGTTGACCCAGGAAGTCACAGGTTCCCCTAAATGATCAAACTATAGTTTACTTTCAAGCATCTTAAGGAAATGTTTTCTGCTGTTAAAAATGTAACATAGCCAGGCATGGTGGCTCACGCCTGTAATCCCAGCACTCGGGAGGCAGAGACAAGAGAATTGCTGAGTTCAAGGCTTGCCTGGGCTACATGGTGAGCTCAGGGCCAGCCTGAACTACAAAGTGAGACCCTGTCTCAAAAAAAAAAAAAAAAAGGAACATAGCTGGTTCTGTTTGTTTATAGTTGACCTTGTTCCAAACAGGATTAAAGCATCTAATACCAAACAGAAGAGCCTTGCTTTGCTAAGGAGGGAGGAGTAATGACTGGAGTTACATTGGATGTACAGAGATTCTGAATGGAAATGCAAACTCTGACAGCTCTTCAAAGCAATATATTCCGATCCCATACACAACTCTCCAGTTGTTGGGAATAAGGGAGAAGCTGAGAACCATTGCTGGGAAGCCTGGAAATACATAAGCTCCACCAGCTAAATAGATTTCCGGTAAAGGATTCCTGCTCTCACTTTCCTCTAAGCCCCAGTGTGTGCTCACAGCAGAGAGTCCCCGCGGCTCCACAACTCAGCCTCTCTGTCCCAAAAGTTACTGAGTTCTCCTGTCCTTCCATCTCCTTTCCTGTCTGACAGTGCTGCTTTGTCATAGGGAACCCGTGGGTTAGTTGGAAACAAAGTCATCAGAAGGCACACCACGCAGGTTAGGGTGACAGTCCCAGGAAAACTGGCCTGTGACTCTAAGAGTCTCAAAAGTGCAGGAGAGGAGATAATAAAATTTTAAAAATTTAGAAAAGGCTTCCTAAAGGAATATTTTAAGGCAGAATCCATAGATAGGATTTAGGCAGGTAATAGGGCATCGTGGACAATGGCAAGTCATAATCACAAAGACATGGAAAAAGCAATGAGCACTATTTTTAGAAGAGGGAAAAATATACCCCACTATCTGAAAGTAGTGGAAAACTCATAAAGACTGAATAGAGGACACTCTTGGGAGAAGCCTGAGGTCTGGATAGAGGCGGCAGAATCTGCGGTGGAGACCATGGAAAAGCTGGCAAAGTGTCAGGAGGGGAGGGGTGCAGAGATGGCGGGGTTTCAGGAGGGTGACCTGGCTGGGGTGCACGGGTTGGAGGGGTTGGGAGAACTATCAGGAAAACCACAAAGGTGCTGGGAGTAGGGTGGTGACACGCCTCATGTCAGACAGGTGCCAGGGGTACACAGAGACAGTCATGGGCAGGCAGGCACGCTATGGAAGGACTCACCGGCTTTGCCATGACTGGCCAGTGTGTCTAGCTACATAGTCTGACTGGATGGGTCTCGGCAGCCTTGGCTGTGGGCACGGACAGTGGAAACTCGGCTTCCTGCTGTGCAGAATGGAACAGGTGTGCTTATGCACGCAGGGACAAAAGGTATCTAGCATAACGCTTGGCTCATCTCAAAGTTGCCAAAGAAGAGTAACCATGTCTGTGGTGTCATATGATAAGGAATGAGAAAGAAGCCAGGGATGGTGGTGTGTACCTGTAAACCCAGAATTAGGGGAGACTGAGGCAAGAGGATCCTGAGTTGGAGGCTAACCTGCAACTTAAGGAAATCTTGACTCAAAATAAAATTTAAAAGAAAGGGGTGGCTTGGAGTGTAGCTCAGTGGTACAGTGTTTGGCTAGCATGGGGCTGGTGCAGCTGCAGTACTGCATTTGAAGAGAACAGGGACAAGAAATCTGAAGTTCTGTACCTGGTTCCCAGGCCTGACTGAGACATAGTCCCTCAATAGGCCTGGTTCACTTCCTTCAGTGACTTCCCGAGTGTTTAGTATCAGCTATTTAATGCCTCCCAGACAAACTGAGGCATCATGGTAAGTGAGGACTGCATATTGCATTCTTTGTATTATATATCTAACTCACTTCTGTCTTGCCATGCAAACCAAGTCTTTCTAAAAATATAGGACCAAAGGAAAGTGGTGCTAAATTTATTTCACTGAAAGAAATAAATTAGTGATTACCTGCCCAAGTTAAGCCCTGTCAGCTACACATAGGCTTAAGCCATGGCTAAATCCAGATGCATTATCCCTCTGAGGCCCCATGTTAACTCAAGGGGCCTAAAAAGCATGCATGTGTTTCTGCAGGAGGTCCTTGGGTTCAGAAAACTTTTAGAGAAGGATCCCATTATCTTAGGTGTGTGTGTTCTAATAAGAGCTCTAAACTGAATGTGCAGTTCCTGAAAACCTTCTCTGCTACCCACATCTCCCAGAATCCATCTTGCACAATCTAAATTGTGGAAGTGAGTTGCATAATGCATTGCCAACGAAGTGGGAAACACAGGAAACCCTCTACTTAGCATGCCTTTTTGATCCCTGCAAAACTGCCTTGAGGACCTGTGCATGCAAGGTTCATGAAGCTCAAGGTATCTGAAAACCAAATTTTGAGAAAAGTCAAAAGAGCAAAGAAGATCAGGCAAATAGCCTATCACTGATCAGCCTGGGTGGTCATGGATATGAGGACTCAGATCCCTAAGAAACCAGTAGGAGAGAAAAATACTAGAGTAGCTTTCTTAAGATGGCTAAGCATGTACTTGGAGAAGCATCCAGTCCATTGAGACCCTACAATACCTCAGCAATTATCATTTTGTCATCTTTACTTATACAACTAATATTACAACATAACACTGGCTTTTATTAGCCAGCTTTGCTCCTTGCTAAATAAAGCCAAACCAGTGATTGTTTTTACTTAAGGTAATAAATGGCTTCCCAGATCCTTTGGATTGAGTAGCATTGTCAAAGTAGGCTCCCACAAGCAAGGGGCACAGAATCGTACTGCTCACAAGAGAAATAAAACCCAAAGATAAATACCTTTAGGCACTGAAGAAGCTCCACAAACACTCAGAACTTATTATCCATGCAGGATTAGGGTCCCTCCACAACCTGGAGTTCTACATAGTACATCAGAGCCACATGACTGTGAACACATAGCAACATATCCGACTCTTGGTTTCTAGCCTTTAAAATGGAACCAGTCTCCTCTCACGGAGGATGTAATATAGCTCCAGTAGATTAGTGCATATATGGGAACCATTCTCTATGTTTTTACTGTTGGTAGTAGTGCAAAACAAACAAATACACATATACAATTTCTACCCTTTTGGATAGAGTCGTTATTCAAGGCTTTGAGTAAGCTCTTTTCAGTGGCAGAATCCCACTGAATGAGATAGGAATGAATCCTCAGTTTTAGGTACTGGTTAGTTATGTTGTAATATTAGTTGTATAAGTAAAGATGACAAAATGATAATTGCTGAGTTATTGTAGGGTCTCAATGGACTGGAGGCTTCTCCAAAATGATACTCGGTTTTAGCTCCACAATACTGTTGCATGTGTAGAAATTTCGCTTTCCTCCTGGTCTACTGAACAATCAACTTTAGCACACAGATCAAATTGGCCATACAGATGACTCAATGTTATCAGTTCAACTTTTGAAAGCTGTGAACTGTCTAGATGAGACTCGTGAGAAGACAAAGGTCTTAAAGTCATGGAACTGCAGTAACAGAGAGCTGCCTGAGCCCTGGAAAGCCTTTTGGTTTAACTACTTCAGAGAAGAGACACCAAAATGTGTCCTGGCACAGAATGTCATAAAATAGACACAGGCAGAACCGAAGTGCTCAGTTCAGGGACTTTTTCCTCTCTTAACTACAGATTAGCTTTTCCTTGGACTTTTAGGACTTGGCTGTAAAATGATCTGGGCTAGGTGTCACCTTTTGGTGGGCGAAAGGAGATGGGGTCGTATTTTAGCTATTGAGTTTTGTAGTGGTTATTGATTTACCCAGGCTTGCTATTTTGAGTCAGTTTTAGAAAACTGTAATAAATTGCTCACTGTATCTCATTTTAAAGTATACTGACAACATTATTTATAATACTTTCTATGATGAGGACATCCCTATATTTGTAGTTATATCCTTAGTTTTCTTCCCAATGAAATAGTTTGTATTTTCTCCACTTCCTTTCCTTGTAAAATCTGGAGAAAGACTACATCTAGAAGAGAGGTCAGCATGACTTTCCACAACAATAGAAACCTTCCATTTCTGTATTGGGTAATAAGGACAGGGCTAAACTGCACTGCCCAGGATGGTAGCATCAGCCTCTCACTCTCCATGGCTCATGTAATCCTTGACATATGACTAGTGTGACTAAAGAATTGTATTTAAAATGGTTGATTTTTAATTAATTGCTCCAGAAGTTAAATAACAAATGTTTTCTCTTATATGCAAAACCTAAAATAATAAACAAGTGAGTGAATGAATGCTGAATAAATACAGGTGAGACGACAGAAAACTACAAGGCAGACGTTTGGAAACGGGGAAAGAAATCAAAGCAAGGTGAAGGAAAGACAAAGTGGGGTAATCAGAGTGAAAATGATACAGATATGTTAAAATTTCCCATGGGAGAGATTGTAGACGTGTAGTAATAACAATAAAACATTAATAAAAAAGAATAACCCCTTCCAGATCATGTCTCCAGTGACGCCAGGTTCCATCTTCAAATACATGAGACAATGACACTTGGGGGTACATTTTAGATCTAAGCCATAAAATGCACTTGATAATTTTACTAAACAACTTATATTTCCTGGTAAAAAGGAGAAGTCTGAAATATATGTTTGTTCTTAAAAAAAAAAAAAGACAGAGAACAAACATAAAATCTCGAGCCCCACCCAAAACCTACTGCTCTGGTTTAAATGCATCCTCTTGAAAATTCAACTTGGAACCTAATCCCCAGTCTTAGTGAGAAGACAAGGGCCCTAAAATCACAGAACTACAGGACGATGGAGCTATCTATGGTGGCATTAAGAGGTGGGGCCTTTCAGGGGTAATTAGGGTTAGTGCCTTATGTAAAGAAGGGAACTGGCCCAGGGCTTGTACGCCCCACTGCCTTCTGCCATCTGCTACTCAACAGAGTAGGCCCTCACCAGACACTGAATCTGTGGGCAACTTGGATTTAACAGACTGTTTTCTAAATTGTAAGAAATAAATTTGACCTTTTTATTTTTAAAATGGGGTTGATTTAAATTTAAATGATCATATGTGGCTACTGGTTACCATGTTGGACAGTGCAGGTCTAGTACAGTTGTTTCAAATATTCAGCTTTTATTTTGTGGGCTATCTCTTTTAACTATTACTGTTGATGTTTTCTGTTCATTTACTTATGCCACTAGTCCCCAACTCCCTCCCCCACATTCCCTCTATTTTTTTTTTTATGTCTGCTCCGACTATCTTGATAAAGACCAGTCATTGGCCAAGAGACAGCCTGGAACAGGATTCTGTCCAGCCTGAGTCCCTTCTTCCTGGGTTTCAAGGCCCACAGGCTCAGTAAGAAAAGGCTCATGGCAAGGTGATGATGAAAAGCCAAAGGCCCTCAATGAAAACTAACCCGGATGTTAGGAGTATTTTCCTCCCTTCCCAGGATGACTTAGTAGAATCCAAAATGACATGGAATGGGAAATCAAAATGCTTGAAGAGTACATTGCTGCCTTGAATTCCCAGGTAACTGGATTCCTCCTTGGGACTGAAGGCTTGACATACAATACTTTGTAGAGTGTCCTGCAAGCCCTGCTGACATCTGGACACCACAGTCCCTTTTTTTTTTTTCACAGTCCCTTTTTATATGGGGAATTTTTAACACAAATGGAGTTGTGATCTGGGAGTTTAGCTAACCAGAGATTTCTGCCATTTAGGAGTAAGAAGTAGCAATGGAAGCAACAGGGAAAAGCAGCAGACAGACTACTAAAAAGGACTAAAAAGAAAATTCTCTGCCTGGAAGGAGCCAGTCTTCAGGCTTGAAGATAAGAATTACCCTCCATAAAACAAGAATTCATTACACTTTCAGGCCTCGCTGCTCACTCTTAGGCAGTAAACAATATATCCTGTGAAGTTTGATATCAGAATGGGTGCCAGGGCAGTAGGGGCATGGGAGGTTGCACTCCCAGAGACCATACAGAAGTCCTGAGGGGTAAACTGAAAGTCTCAGGCTGCTTCTGCTTTGATGCCTGGGCCTGAGAGGAAGGAAAGAGGATGCCTTCAGGAGGACTCTAAAATATAAGAAGGAGAAGGAACACTATGGTAGCTGAGTTGGAAAGCACTTTTGGTAAAGTTAACTTAAGATTTTTAATCTTCCTAATTATTTTACTAGAGTAATTCAAAGTTTCTTATCTCTTACTACTTTGGTATTGTATTCTCAATGACTGAAGAATTCCAAACAACTGTATAATGTAATTATGCCCCCAAAGCCACTGCCTGTTCCTTGATATTTCATCTTGTTAAACAACAAAGAGCAGTGTTGTCCTGAATGCAGGTAGATACACTGACAAACATAATCCCTATGCTGACAAGTGCTATGAAGAGAACAAAGCACAAGAACATGACAGCAAGGACCTGGTGGGCCTCTTCGGGAGGTGTGGAGAAGAAGAAGCCAGTCCAAAGGGATGAAGGGGTGCCTCCAGGCACAGTTCCTACGGGATCAGAGATCCTGAGGGGGTGATAAGCTAGGTATGTTGGTGGGAGGAGAAGAGAGAAAATCAGAGTTATGGGAAGTAGGTGAAAGAAGGCGTGTGGGCATGATAGAGGGGTACAGGGGCAGGAGCTAAAGGGCTCTGGGAACCAGAGTAAGGGCTCTGTATTAATGAAAGATTGGTGAAATATGTGATGTCACTTGCCTCAAATACATAGTCAGAGAAAACAGTTTTTATGCTTCTTCACTGATTCTCTCCCGTTATGCTAGATCCTGATCAGGGCACAAAAACAAATTCTTCCAAGAATTCCCCAGTGCCTAAGAATCAAAGACACTAGATAGGTGCTTCACAGAGCACCAGCCTCCCTGGTGGGTGGACAGTCAACTTACGGAGGCCCTCATCCCCCGGCCCTTCTTTACCTCTGGGTTTTAAGCAGACAGTTTTCTTCTGCTGCCCCCCAAGCATACACCAAATAGCATATATCAAATAGGTGTGCTATTTGGAAATGAAATAGAGGGTAAATGTTCACAGAAGCTGCACTATGCTCTAGATAACACTAGAGAATCTAACAGTGGAAAGTCACGTAACACAAAAATAAAAAGAAAGAATCATGGCAGTAATGATTGGTTTGGAAAAAAAATAGATGGAAAGAATTTGGAAGGTAACAACTTCCAGATGGGCTTGGTAGTGAAGATAGCTATATATAGAGAAAGAGGGGCTAATTAGTTCCTGGGCTGAGGCCCCGGTTTCTATTAAGTGACTGATTGTCTTGTGGTGGTTTAGTTCAATACTACGGGACACACCACATTGCCCCTAAATTGAGTATTTGGGGTTTTTTTCCCCCAAGCAATGGGAATTGCCCAAACTTAATATAATTAATTAAGAGTCAGTGAATGTTTAATTTAGCTCTGGTGCTAATACCAGAGGCACAATAGGCTTTTTGTATTGGCCAGGGGTACTAACTATGGCGAGAAAGAATGGCTCCAAAAGAGCAAGGGTCAGTCAACAGCCTTTCTCCACGTGCTCAGATGCACAAGTTGGTTTTCAAACACAACAGCAGTGCAGTGAAACCCAAGAGGTGCCCATGAAGGAGGCTGTGGACCTTCCAGGAGGAAAGGAGAAATGTCTCATGCACCTCAACTGGCCCTAAAAATTACAAGCTAGACTCTCAAACTCCCCCTTCACAACTCCAGCTCTGCCAACTAAATGGACCATCTTTATGCTGCATCCTCAACTAAATTCTCACTTGGCTTCTTTTTTTTCTTTTTTTTGAGACAGGGTCTCACTTTGTAGTTCAGGCTGGCTCTGAGCTCACTATGTAGCCCAGGCAAGCCTCGAACTCAGCAATCCTCCTGCCTCTGCCTCCCGAGTGTTGGGATTACAGGCGTGAGCCACCACACCCGGCGTCACTTGGCTTCTTTTTATGCTCAAGTCAGAAACTCTCTCAGCAGTGAGGAAAAGGCTGTGAAAGTTTAAAAAGTAGGAAGAATCATTGGAAGGAATGCACTTTCCAGAATACTGTGGCAAAATGGATGGCTTTGGCCAGCCATCAATCATCCGTTAATAGACAACTGGACAAAGATAGGATTTTTATCACTATAGAATACATACATTGGCTCTTGAGAGGATTCACAAAGAACAGCTATAAAAATTGCTTCTGTTTACTGTGTGTCTACTGTGGCTAGCCCTGCTAACACATTTATATTATCCCATTCACTCTTCACAACAAGGTTGCACATTCAGTACTCTTACCATCCTCCATGGAACACAAGCGGAAGCTGAAGCTCTGAGATATTAAGTCCTATGTCCAAGGTCGCACAGCTAGTAAACAAAGGAACTAGGGTTGTAATTAAGGATGCTTGTTGCTGGGTTCTGCACTAACACTTGCTTACATCTGATACTGAACACTGTAAACACCTATACTGAACACCGTAACTGAAGTCCCATTGGGTGGATGAGCTAAAGAGACTGCCAAACAGCTGTCTCTATCTTTATACCAGTAGTGCATGCCCTGATCATTCAGCCAAAGAGGAAATGTGCTTTATGCAAACTGAGATACCATCTCGAAGAGCTGGTAAGGGGTAAGAATGACCAACGGACCCCCAGAACATCTGATTCCTGTTTCAGTCAAGTTGGACGTGAGAACTAACTGGTTGGTGAAGAGAAACACACTGGCCTGTGGTATGGATGACCATGAGATTTAAACTAGTTTTCTTTTTCCTGGAATCTTGTCTCAATCCATGGCTAGAAAGTTTTCAGGCACTGGGAGATCAGGTGACACAGAGATAAGGAGGCAAGGCCTCCTGACCACCAATGCCCATATCTTTAGTTTCCTTTTTTCCTATTATATTCTATTCTTTAAATTATTTATACTTTCATTTTATCATATAGTAAGAAATCATGAGACATTTAAGCTTCTGTCTTATTTCAATGGAAGCCGAAGGGGTAGCCCCAGAACCTCTGGCTTGGCCATGGGTTAATTATCCCTCATGCTTACCCTGCCCTATGAAGTTTTTAGCAATCTGCAGCGACTAAAGTCCTACCTTAGAAATTCAAAATCACTCAGTACAAGATGCACCTCATCTAAACAACCATTATGTTATAGAATCTAGAACTGATAAGACTTACTGGAGTACTTTTGGATCAATACCATCTCCTTCCCAATTACAACAACTTGAACCCAAGATCCTTTACAAAAGTCTATGGGGAAAAGGAGGATGAGAAGTTGGTCAGCTAGCCAGCTAAATGTCTGAGAGATTAAGTGTCTTATGGAAGGTCCCAAGTTAATGGCAAAACCAGGACTAGAACACAAATATTTGAATTCTTAGTTTGTGATTTTCCCATTTTTATCATCATGTCAGTAACTCTTCTCACATATCCACTAGGTGACAATCTGTCAATTTCTTAATCCATTCAAAAGAAAATCCTTATTGTCTGCTATCTGCTGGGCATTAGAAAGTGCCACAGTGAGTACCTTCACTCTGCCATGGGCTCTAGAACCAGTAACCAGCATCTGCTTCTGTGCCTGGTCTACAGAATAGGTAATTATTTGCTACCAACATACAATGAAAGCACCTGGATAGCATAATCCACAAAAGACCCTGTAGAGTTAGGAACACTTCAACACGTGGAAGAGTATCCGAACACAGAAAATATGTTACAATCATTCTGCGTGAATGAAGGGATAAGGAGATGAGTAAACAGTAGTGAGTCCAACAAAATCCATACTGCTGGGCATTACAGACATTAGGCAAAGACCATCCATGGAGGAATGACTCCTGCACATGGCCTTTTTGGGTGGGTCTTACTTTGGCGCAGAAGCTAAGATCTTAGGACTCTAGAGTCAGGAAGACCTGCCTAGGTATCCTGCTCTGCCACTGAATCATCTTATATCCTTGGGAAAGTCAGTTCTTTGCCCTCTGGAAAAGGACAGGGTAGTAGAACCCCTCCTTGTTATGTAGCTGGGAAGAGTAGAAATGGGTAAAGGAAAATGCTCAAGAAATACAGGGCAATCCCACCAGGAATTCCTACCAGCCAATCTAAGGGATTCTCTCTTCTGTGTAACTGAGGGTCCATCCATCAATACCAGTGGTGGCTTCCAATGGTAACAAGTAGCCTGCTGCAGCACGTGTGCCGTAGGTTCGTCACCATGGACCCGTGCTGTACTTCCTGTTCACCATACACTATCCTAGCATTCAAGAAATCTCAACATACTCAATTCTCATAATAATTCCATGACTCAGGTATTATTATCTCTCATTTTAAAGATACAAAAAAACAAAAGGAACAGAGATTAAATGGTTTGTTAGAGCCCAATGTCTAAGAAGTTGCTGGACTGGGCTTTCCACACAGGTGGTCCAGTCCCAGTGCTGTGCACGAAGACTTCTTGCTGTGCTGCCTGGCACCATGGTGGAGGGAGGCTATCTTTCATTTCCCTGAATGAATGAATGAATGAATGGTGCTTTTAGTACTGTTCTGATGTGGTTCAAAATGCAGACAGTCAATTATTCATGATAATAAAGCACTGTGTAATTTTTAAAAATGTAATTTTCAAAATGTTCACATCATCATGGCCATGCCAGCATGACAGCACGAGGTGCCAAGGACCAGAGAAGAACCATGGGTACCCAGACAATCAGGGCACCTGTGATGGATGGGGCTGAGCCATCAGGCTGTGACAGTGCAGTTTCTCCACCTGCAGAGCAGCTGGGTGCTCTGGAAGCTTGACTGATTCTGTACAAAGCCTCGGATGTGCAGACAAGTCTGGTGGTGCTTCTTACATGGGAGGTTTGGCTCTCATCTCATATGTCATCTCCTGAACCCTCATTATATACCCTAATTTTTATTATTATAATCATAATGATGCTTTAGTAATAGTAAAATGATAGTTTTTCTACTAAATGGCTGGCATATCTATTACTTCTACTGTTCTGTGAACTCCTTAAGTAACACCTTAAGTAACTCCTTAACACCTTATTCTAAGGTGTAACACAGAATAGGTACACTGGACCCAGTGCTATGATGGGCCTGCCATATGAATAACTTGGGTTACAAACAGACTTTTAGTTTTAACTTACAGAGTCTTGAGTTGTGATATGAATGCTGGCTCCTTATGCTTCCAAATGGTCTTGGATACAGATATAACCTTTAAAGAGTTCTGGAAGGAACACAACAGCATTCTTTCCTCTGTGGGGCTCACTGAGGAATTCTGGGCCAGTGTCTCTCTAAGGACCCTGAGATCCGCTGTACACAGAAGAGAAACTTTGAAGGAAACTGACCAACTGGAGTTACAAACTGGCCCCAGGAAGGAATGAAGCAGAAGTGAAAGGTCCACTCCGTCTAATGTCACATGTATGGACACGTCAGACCCATTTAGGAACCCTAGATGACATTTCACGCATCCTGCAGATGCTGACTGAGTACCGACGACGTGCCAGGCACCACTGTACCCTGTGCTGCAGCAGTGAAGAAGATGGGGAAGGCAGCGCCCTCATGGAGCCAGGAGTTTACTGAGTCCAAAAGAATTAGCACATTTCTCCTCTCAAAGTTCACCCAACGCTAAATGAAACCCGAAAGGATTTTGCCTTTGATTCCTCTTAATTAGTTCAGAAAAGACTCCTGATACCTCTCTCTCCAGTCCACTTTTGTGTTACCATAAAACACATCCTGCCTGTGGGTCAGGGGTCCCAGATGAGAAACACTGTGTGCTCTGCCCCCTGCCACCTGGCCTCGCAGAGGGTCCATTTGTGTTCCGAGTCCAGGGAATTGCCACGAGGAAGGAGCCCTTTCACAGGTGGTGGGTTTGCCAGCACTTAACCAGTATAGCTGGGACCTCTGCATTAGGCCAGCTTAGCACAAAAAGGTCCGATTCCTCTCCTCCCCAAGTATGTACTTTTGTACTACAGCTGAAGGGACAGTTAGGAATTCAGGCCATGGGATATCCAGACATGAGGGCAGTTCATAAGAATCTGTTCATGCCATAAGTAACTGACCAAAGCTCAAGTAATTTATTTTCTTTGACTGTTACCTTTGATGTATCCCTGCCTTCTCCCAGGATGTCCAATTCACAGGCTTCCTGAAACTGCTTGGGGCTTACGTATATCAGACATCCACAGTCCTACTATTTATCGAGACCAGGCTTCTCCAGCCTATGATCCTGCCTGAATTCTACCTATTAAATACTGTCAGTCCTGGCCGTAACATGATCCAGGCTGAGATTCACATATGAGATGTAATCTTGACAAGCCATTTGGAATCTCTTCTGAAAAAATGTAACAGTCAGCATTCTTCCAGAGGAATGAATCAGTCAGATAAAAATAGCCACAGGTGAGGCCTAAGCAGATCATAGGAGAACTTGTCAGTGGAACCTCTACTAGGACTGAGAAATTAAATATCTTCATACGATATCATTAGAAGGAAGCATAATCCATTTGGCTACCTGGTCTTCAGGACTCCTATTTCCAGGTAGAAGCTTCAGTCTGCATTTGCTGCATAGAAATGCTGGCGTGAGCCAGGTCACCAAGAGCACTATAGAGATAATGGTGTCTCACGTTTTCTCACTAACAGCACTTCGTTTTCAACCTGTGAGAGCAGGAAGGCAGCTCTCTAACTGAAGTTGGGAGAGTTCGTAAAGGGAAAACCTGTCTTGCTTCATTTCTTTTTTTCTAACCATCCTTTCTTTGACCTCTTATCCAGATAATCATCCACTGATTATTCTGAAGGTATGCTAATATTTAGACAAATCCTCCAAGATCTGTGTCATGTTGGAACAGGAAATGCTTTATGCCATTTTAATGTTTATCAACATTAATGGTGAAATCCTATCATTATGGAGGAAAACATTTTCAGATGATTTTTTGATATAGTTTAGAGCAATTAGAGAGTGAGGTCAGGACCGTGTGCAATAAAGAATCACCTCACTTAGCAGAGCCCTGACAAGGAAGGAGCTGTTCACTTACTCATCACTTTGAAGAGCAACAGGTACCTTCAGATGTTTTCTAAAAATTATTTTCAGTACTTTCATCTTTCTTTCCACAGTAATTCATCAGATGAGGGAGAATAGGACAAATGTGGCCATAGTGTCAGTGAGGGTGACTGTGCAGGATCTGGAGACTAACAAGCTTGGTCTGGTTCCATGTCTGCTTCTGGGCCTTGCTGGCTAATGACCTTTGGCAAGTCATGCAACCTCTATTTCACCATCTATAAAGTGGAACAATAGCTTCATGCCTTCACCTACCTGTTATGAGGCACCTGGTACAAACTGCCCAGCCCAACATATAGAGCATCCTTGATGATTAATAATTGTGGGGTCAATGAATGAAGGTTCATCAAAGCATCTATCCTACAAGAACTGTAATGTTCTAAATCAGGGATTGGCAAATTTTTCCTCTAAGAGGCCAGTGAGCAGATATTTGAGGTTTGCTGGCCACATGGTTTCCATTACAAATATTTAACTCTATGTTGTAGCATAGAATCAGTCACAAAACATAAACGAATGGGCATGATTCCAACAAAACTTTATTTACAAAACCAGGCAGGGGACTGAGTTTGCCCTGCAGACCATAGTTTGGAGACCCCTGTTCTAAAGCCTCAGCCTGCTAATAACGAAAGAGATCTGACTCTCAACCATGACTTACAAGCACAGGGTTGGATCAAGTTGACCAGATGGAAGTGAGGAGGCAAAGGCACATCAGGCCCCCCTCCTTCAGGGATCCTTCACTGAACCTTGCCACACTCACGGTCTCACAGAGGTACAGACCCACTCTTTCCTCTCAGTTGCTCTCCTGGGCATTTGACCATCCTCTAAGTCAGCCTGCTGTATACTGTTCCTCCTAAAGAGTGGGCCTGGCTATGGCCTGGCTGTCCCGGAATGGACCAGAGAACCTCCTATTCTTTTTCCAACCCAAATTCACGCGGCCCGATTTTCTCCAAATTTGCAGAGACAGGCAAAAGAGCTTTCTTGTCCATGTCTGAGGAGATACATCCTTCTTAGACTCCTTCCTACCCGGGCATACAGAATCAGACTGTGGGACACGGAAGGACAAGAGTGAGAGCTGCTAGAAAGATGGGATGGAGCTTTGTTGAAGTACTACTTCCGTGTGTGGAGCGGAGGTCACATCCCAGACCCTCTGGGGTATGGAGAGGAGAGGAAGCTGAAAGGTGCAATAGTTGCCCTCAGATACAGACTGGGAGCAGGGAGTTCGGTGAGCCAGATCTGAACACCCTGAAAGACCCACTTAGTGAAAAGCATGCTTTGCCCCAAAGTGCAAACAGTGGTTCTAATCAATTGAATCCTTTCTGGGCCAAACTTTCCAATCTAGTACATTTGTGAGCATTTTACTTCTATGTGTATTATCTTTTTTGCCACTTCTCTACCAGATTCTAATCTTAAAGGAATCTCATCTCCCTACCCAGCCCATTCCCTGTACATCATGGGTACAAATCCTCATATAGAATTAGTTTGAGAAGGAAAAGAATGAAAATGTTAGATAGTAGTAACAGTTTATGAGCCAGGCCCTGGGCTAGGAATCAGACATACATTATCTCACTCACCCTTTAAATTCTACAAGTTAGTTGCTATTATTTCCCCCATTTTATTGATGATAAAACTAAGATTCTGAAAGGGTGACCCTCAGCGCAAGGCCAGACAGCTAACAAATGGCAAAAGCAATAACTGAGCCCAATTCTTTTTAGGTTTTTAACCTAGATTCATCTTACTCTATTCAGTTCCTCCATACAATGATTCCCCTTGTGCTGACCCAGACAGTGAGCCCACTGGCCCAGGGCCCTATTCCTTCCATGACAAAAAGTCATCTTTTCTCTTTCTGGCTGACCATGTTTGTTCCTAGTGTCTGGAAACTGCCCTCACCTATAAAACCAGGATTATTTTCCATTGTCAACATACATCCCAACCTCCTCCAAGAGGTTTTTGTGAGAAGTAATTCCGTTTGCAGCCTTTAATTAAGTTGTTAAAAGCACAAGTAGCTTTTTCTCCATTCTTACATGGTTTCCCCAATGGTTAACGCAGGGTTCTTTCTTGATGCAGGCACAAGGAGCTCATAACTTTTCAATGGATTATGAAAGTTATTCCCCCAGGGGCTCGGCAAAGTAGTCATCACTGGGCATAGCTTTGGTATTACGTCAATGAATTCAGTCTTTTCCGAGTTAATGGTAGTTCTTAATAATATTATTGGAATTATTATTACCTTCAATTAAAAGGTTGGCTATGAACAACTCACTACTTCAGAGAGATTCCCTAAAGAGTCACATTAGAGTTTGTAGGTTTTTTTTTTTTTTTTTGGTCAAAGGGCACTGTAAGAATAGGAACCACAGTTCTTACCCATCCCCCAAGTCAATTCATTAATTAATAAATACATAGCATTCAAATACTTTTATGTTGTTGGCTGGTTACCAGATTTTAAATTGACTTCCTTAAGGGTAGACAGAGTTGGCTAATCACTACCACTTCCTTCTAAAACCTAATAGGAAATCAGGGTAACTTTCCCCTCTTATCTTGCTAGAAATGGTGGTGGGCAGCATGGAGTTTGCTGCAATCACAAAGCGACAAATGGTCCACGGTGAGCTTGCTTCCTGCTGCCTCCCCCTCGACAGCACCTGAGAGTACAAACGTACTGAGGGCACACGGGGGAAGCAGGTGGGTGCTCAGGGCAGACCAAGCTGGTGAGCTATCTGCCTGAACATGTGCTCAGCTGAAGGGGGCTCTTAAAGGAAAAGGAAACAGGAAGCTACAGGTAGGTCAGAAGAGGACTGGAGGACTGGAGCTCTTTCGGTGAATCTGGCATTCAGATGTCCTGGAAACGAATCATCCACCCAGAGAGACAAGGTCCAGGAGCTCCGCCACTATGGGAAAGAAGCGTTAGCACCATCCTCAGACCAATGGGTGAGAAAGACCCCTGCAAGCTTTACAAATCTTGGGGATCCAGGTGCAGAACTACAAGGAGAGGATCTCTAAGGTCTGTTCCTGTTCATGCTGAGGAGGCCAGGGGCCAGGATGCGTGCCACACAGAAGCCCAGAGCATCCGGACAGGAACGGAAGCAGAAGCTCAGACCAGAGGTGAAGATGCTAGGAAGTGGTACCTGAATCACAATGGATGCATAAATACTTGCTGAGCTACTGAACAAAGAATAAATGATTGAGGGAGACCTAACATCCTGCCTGAAAGCATTTCTGCTGGGTATTTCACTACAGCCACATGTGTACACATATACATGCCCATGTTCACGTGCGCGCGTGTGCATGCACACACATGCACACACACACACACACACACACACCTAATTTTTGTTTCTAGTAAAACTATTTACTTAACCCCTGGGATGCTGATGAGTTTACCAGGGACAGGAAGCAGATACCTCCATACCTGAGGCAAAGCTGAGAGAGAAGGGGCGTCACACCGAGCTGCCTTTGAGAAGGACAAGGCAGATGTCGAAGGTGAGAGCTGGGAGGACCATGCCACCCAAGGAAGCAGCTGTACAGGTTGCCGGAGAAGCCTGGCACTGCTGGTATTGACAGATGCCACAGTTTGCAGGTCCTGAGGCTGCACTTCATTCTAAGAGAAACTTGTGGCTATGTGGTGGCAGCTGAGCCTCTGCCTCACTTACCACCTTGCTGGGAACCAACCTGGCCTTCTGTTCCCCTGACACCCCATCGCTGGTCCATGTGTCTTGTCAAGGAACAAAACTCTGGGTTTTCTAACCAGGCTCATAGTCCAGGACTGGCCTTGCAGCCTGATCTGCCTGAGAGTTTGTGCCTATTCTCAACACATGGCATTGCTTTCCTTGCTGCATGTTCCTAAAGGTCCTACCTAATCTCAGCTCTGGGAGGGAAAACTCACAAATTGATCTGTCCTCATAGAGCCTACTATCGTCAGCGCTATGACATCATCAATTACATCTGACCTGTTGCTTGCAACCTGTTCTAAGACACAACTAGAGATGGAGAAAGATTTCAAGAGGCTGAAGAAGTCCATGGCAAGGCTGTAGGGACACACAGGCTGTGGCAAAGGCACAATGCAGGTGAGTAGATAAGGACAGATGGAAAAACAAGAATATAGAAGACAAACATCCTGATTTCCAGGCCTTAGATCCAGCCCTGGGCAGCTCAGCTGCTGTCTAACCCTGTGGGTCTGTGACAGGCCCCAGCGGATATTTGCTGCCCTCCCCTGCAGGAGATGATTTCTGCCTGTTCATCAGTAAGCAGAGTATCTTTTTGTAGTGACACCTTGATTTCTTCTTCTGGGAATCATATACTTCCCCATTGTCACACCCTGGGAAGGGCACATGACACAGGCTTCATAAATTAAAGCATTCCACTTCTTACCTACGTGGTAACTAGCTCACAGATGGGAGCATGTCAAAAAGTTGGCTCGTTAACATTCCACTTCTGCCAGGACTAGAGCGGGGAGAGACTTTGAAACATCTGGAGTATCTACACTATTATACAAATACTTGAGACCATCAGCAGCTATTCTGGTATCTAGTGATGACTCTTACAGTAGAAGTGTACTAGAAGGCTCTGGGGAAAGCAAAGCCAAGAGATAGTAGGAGACAAAATCCTAATGTTATTTTAAAAGATTTTTTTATTAGTACATGTATTTTACAGTCATCTTGGGGAGGTAGTACATGATACAACTTGTTTCTACTTTGTAAAATTCCTTTTCTACCTCCCTCTCTCCTCCTCTAGTTCCTCTTTTCATTCTTGTTGGCTTTACTAATGCTATTTTTTAGAAGCTCCTAGATCCAGCCATATCTGATGCCATTAAACCTTGACTTTTCAGATACAACAGTCAATATACTTCTTTGCATCCCTTTTACAAAATAGTTCAAAATGATGCAAGAGCCATGAAGACCACATATCACTTTTGATCTGGATAGGCTGTAGGATCCTATTCTTGCCATACAAAGGCCTGTTTTCTCAATCCTTTCCCATTTTATTCCACTCTTTTTCCTTGTCATGAAACACAAATGTTTAAAGAAGAGCATAAATTTCTCATTGCAGCTGTCTTGGTGTTTCTGTAAATGACATCATCTAACTACCTTTTTCATCCAGCAGTCCTGAGATCTTCCCTTATAGGAAGGAGACACAGCATCAGAGAGCGGCCACTTCCTACTAAACCGGCATGGATGAGCACCGACCGGCTCAGTACTCACTGAAAGAATAAACAACAAGGAAATGTGTAGAGTTGGAGCTTGGGGACCTCAGGATCCTCCTTATAATTTCAGGTAAAGAGGAGCACACAGGAGACCTAGAAGCCATCTTCCACTGTCATTCCTGGGTAAGCATTTCTCTGTGGCTAGGAAACTCCCAAGTTCTGTCTCTCTTCACACCCACAGTTTTTCTCTAACTCTCCTGTCATCCACAGACCAAAGGTTTCACCACAATGATATGCTCTCACACAAAATTATACTCCACCGTTCCTCTGCCTCCTTAAAGTGTGCCATATACCTCAGCAGATGGCATGAAGAGGGGGCAGGAGAGGAGGTGGCTTGCTAAATTCACTTCAGACATAGACTCACAAGTGTATCATTCTAGAGTGACAAGCTCAGAAAGTGAAGGGGCAGCCATCCCTTGACTGGAAAGAAGTGGTTCCCTTGCATGGAAAGTCAGACAGCTGTTATCTCTGCATCCATCTGCTCAAAAAGAAATTAAGTATAAAATCTGATCACCGCTTTACATACTTGGACGCCTATTTTCATGATCAAATATGGAACAGAAGTTTACTATTAAAAATTTTAGAGGGAAAGACACAGCTCCGAGAAACTGCTCCCATGTGAGATCTCTGACAGGTCTTCCTACCCTCACAACAGTCAGCATGCACACTTCAGGCACGAGGCCACCTTGTCATAGATACTAAGGAAGGTCTTTTTGGCTTTTCTTTCCCTCACTATGGGTATCTCTTAGCCACAGACTATGACTTTTATTTTGCTTTTATGTATTTTTTTGCCAAAGTGAACTTTATCTTAAAAGATGCAAATGAGCTCTAGAAAGTATGACAGTTTTTGTAGAATGGGAAGTTTCCAAAGGAAATTTGGTATGGGAATGTAATGAGGGGAAGGAATAAATATGATCTGGAAAGAAAATAAAAGAGCATGTATATAGGGGGTGGGGAGGTATGGGTGGGTAGGGATATGGGTAAAAATGAGAATTAACTTGTATTGTATATTGGTACAAATTCCCCAAAGTTATGTGTGATTGTGAGATGTATATGAATTGTACCAATAAAGAATTTAAAAAAAGAATGTCTTGCAAAGTTGACTTTCTCCTTGAATTTTTAAGTCAATACCATGATTAAAATTAGATATAAACTTATACACAAACTATTTTTTAGTAGGATCCAGGTGTTTCATTTAAAGGAGTATTTTGAGAGATACACAACATAATTTTAATAAAGCAAGTAAATAAAGGCCTGGCTAAATTTGCCTCGAATATTTCTCTAAGATGGATATGTCTGTGATTGTGGAGAAGACTTTTCAGCATCTTGGTCTCCCAGGAGGTGTCCACTGTGAGCGTCAGCACCACCATGTAGATACCTAACTCTGGCAAATACTGTGCTAGATAAACGAGTCTCGGGTCTCCCTGTCAGAGGAGCTGGTATTGTACTGCTGTGGTGAATTTTACTGGACTTGAAAGAATACCCAGGCACACTCCACATCAGCCTCACAATATTGGGCAAATGACTCAACCACCCCTTCTTTTGGTTTTTCATCTGTAAAACTGGGACAACGTGGCACAACTGATCAGGCTACTGACAGGAACAAAAAAGACAAATGTATACAAAGTCACTGCACTTCCCATTTAGATGTATGTGCATGTGTGGTGCACACATCATATGCACCCACACATACACAGACACATACACATACAGATCTGAGATAGAAATGATAAATATATCTCTGGGAGTCAAGGGCGCAGGGGTTATTTACATTTATAACTTAGTAATAAATAAGGAGAGGGTGAAGAGATAAGGAGAGGCTGCGTGCACCCCTTGATATTCACTCTGTGCTTGTGCATTTTCTAGAAGAAACCGCTTTGTTACTGTCATGTTTTTTCGGGAGCCCACGACCTTCTCCGACCCCCGTTACTGGTGCAGACTGAGAGGTGGGCTGCTCCCTACGCACAATCCAGGACATCTCCAAGAGTGGTGGTGGAGAGAACCTCCTAACGCAAATACGCAAATACACCAGATTCCCATTAAAAAAGAACTGGCTCTGGGAAGACAGCATAGTAAACAGGCGAAAAGAGATTTGAGGATTTTAGCTTTACAGATGAAACTAAACTTCGGAGAAATGAGCATGCACATTATTTTTAATAAAATTCAATTATAATGTAAATAACTTACTAGTTCTATAAAGAAGAAAATGTGGATTTTTTTTTTGGCCCATTATTTGCCAGCCAGTTTGCATAAGGGCGTAATGTGATATCCTTCACTTCCACAAGTAGTCATCAGAACGGTAAGTTTTGCAAAAGTATTTCAGACACACATCATGTTCCCAAAGGGCTGTCATAAACCTGTAGCATCCTCTCACTCATTCTGAAGCCCCTGGGTTGTCAACAGGCTTGTTAACTTTTCACTTTTTAACTGATAACAAGTTATCTTCATTTGCGAATGAATTTGCCCATAACACAAATCTGGTTTCCAACATCCTTTTCATCAAGCTGATAAAACCTTGCATCGTTTGAAAAAGTTGCTATTTCAGTTTGCAAACACTGTGCAATCTATCTCCCCTGTGTTTCTGGATGCTAGAAACATCCAGATAATCCAAGAAAAAACATCTGGACCGAGAATTGACTCCTTGTAGTGGTAGGCCCAGCATTTCTGGGAAAGAGTATCTGCACAGGGCTAATTTAGTAAGTGGTCAGTTAGTTTGTGAATGTTCTGAGGTTAGGACAACTTTCCTACAGTCTTCTGACTACCAGCCCTAGATCATCAATCTCTGAATGAGGAGAACCCGAGGGGAAGCCTGAACAGTCAGTACACGTGGGCACCAGGTAGGTACAAGACAGAAGGGTCCCCGGCCATAAAAGCCCTGTTGTGTGTAGTGTTGGTGAGGGGGAAATAATAAATTTCAGGCAAATGTAGGTTAAATAAGCCCTTGAGGATCAGTCCATGAACTCCACTCTAGTGGAAAATGAGGCCCACATTCCAAACCAATTTCACAATAGCCAGGACCCTCCCCCCTTTTCATAACAACCCATTTTTTTGTAGGGGGTTGCTTATTCCACAATTCTGTAATAGTGAATTTTTGCTTATTGTGTTTCTGGATAACAAGGTGTGCCTGTCTTTCTTTCTTGCATATCAGTTTGCAGAAAGTAATTGCCCTGCAATTCTTAATCCAGCCTGTTGCCCCATTCCTCTCTGCACTGTTCCAGCGTGTCCTGTCTGAGTGTCACCTGAGAGCTGACCTTCCTCTGCTGAACTCCATTCAAGAAGCGTCTCTGCCCTTCACCATGTCTGGCGCAGTGATACACTGTTTTGACTGAGCTAGCAAAGCATTTACAGAGCATCCTGCCCAAAGTACTCCCCTGTGTTGCTTTTCAAGGAAAGGTCTGTCTAGACATTA
Source organism: Thryonomys swinderianus (assembly GCA_004025085.1). Lineage (NCBI taxonomy): Eukaryota > Metazoa > Chordata > Mammalia > Rodentia > Thryonomyidae > Thryonomys > Thryonomys swinderianus. The sequence continues at coordinate 12,761 of PVIC010003521.1, read as the reverse complement.
AAATGGCGGAATTTAGACTCAAGACCATTTGGGTGGTGTTGAGAGTTTATCACTTTGTAAATGTAGCCAAAAGAATAGTAACATCAATGTCTGCTCCTTTTTGTGTGCCACATAATATGCATGCATTTTACATGTTTTAATCCTCCTGATAATGTCCCTGTCAGGACAGAAAATGGAAAGACAAGGACTTTCACCTTCCTGTTATTGCTGCACTGTCTTGAACAGTGCCTGGAACAGATCCGTATCCAACCCATGTTTTCTGAATAACGAATGCTCATTTTACAGTTGGCGAAGCAGATGCTGAAAGGACGGTGAGAAGCAATTTATCTGAATCACAGAGATGGGTGAAAAATTAGATTTCAAATACAGTCCAATACCAAGACCCACAGTCTTAGAAGGTCTGCTCCCCAGTCTACTCAGCACAGACACACCACATATAGACTCCATCCAGAGTCCCATCTGGGACTGAGACCCCCCACTTCCGTGGCTCCCTGTGGGCCAGGGGCTGAAGACACATCTTGCTTGGCCCCCTGTCTATCTGACCCACCCTCTTCCTACCGAACGTGCCCCTAGGCATTCCTGCTGGTTGTCCTCACTAGTATTTGGCGACTTCCCTGGCCCCATCCCCTTCCGTGTGCAAGCCTCGCCCTGGGGAACTGTTAATTACAACCACGGCAAGGTCTACACCCGGCTGGCCAGAAGAGGCTGCTTGGCAGCAGCTGCAAAAGCTGAATGAAGTTATTTGGGGATTAATCCGCTGCTGAATGTAGTCTTACAAGTACAGCCTTGGAGGGGGGGAGATAAAAGGAGGTAACGCTGTGGGTATAAATGTGAACTTAGATGTAACGCACACAGGCACACCACATGAATGCTGACTGCAAGCTAAAATATGATTATCAAAGGATAAGAAGGTCTTACAGCTGTAATGTAAAACATTAAGAAATATGTCCCAGCTTTTGGAGCTCTGCAGGGCTACGAGTGTGCTCTGAGCCAAGGAGAGTTAAAAAAAGAGAGAGCAAATTGAAATATCTTTAGGTAGACTTAAATATAGCTTCAGAGATTATAATTCAGATCAAGGCTGGAGCTCCATTTCAACATTCCTTAACTGCTAGTAACATAACAAAGGCCTGCAAATTGGGAGGTGCTTTGCCTGGGAAGGGTGCTTATCTGATCTCAGCCCATCTTTCCTCATGTTTCAATCAGGGCAGCTGCCCGCTTCCTGGTGAGTGGTGCCTGGGCCCAGGCACAGAAGCCCACAGGCTAAGTGGGTGACTGCGACCAGCAGACCGAGCGTCCCTGGTCAGCGCAGGTGGACACAGCCCTCCTCCCGAGCCAAGAAGGGCCTGGCTCACAGGTGAGCTTCCCGAAGCTGGGGACCTGCGCAGGGCTGGCTGCCCTTCACGGCCACTCATGCGAGCACCTGACCATTCACTCACTCACTGCCCATCTTGCAAACATCTAAGAGACTACCCGGAATGGTGGCACATGACTGTGTGACTCTGGAATCCTGGGGGAAGTTTGAGCCCACCTGTGGGCATTTTAGCAAGAACCTGGCTTGTCTCAAAAAATATGAAGGAGGTGTCATGAGGTAGTTTGGTGCTCTGGGATTCAATGATGAGTCCCAACATCAAGCTCATCTCACAGACCAGCTCCCAGAGAGGACGGTGAGGAGCGCAGGCTCTGGTAGGGGAAGGCTTCGGAAGTGTTCCTCTGCCTGACAGTGCTCCTTAGCATAATAAAGGCTCTGAGGAGTCCTGCAACAGCTAATCTGTTTTTCTTGCTTAGTTCTCTCACCCTGGAATGATGCCCATGTCCCAATCTTTGCAATTTATAAGGAAATGCGGGTCCAAAGTAAAGAAGGTGGACGTTTTTGAGGTCACACGTGATGTCAGGAGCCAAGTTGACCCTGATTCCAGCCCTGGCAGACAGTGCTCCTTCTTCCTCCTCGTGCCCCCCAGAGCCAAGGCACTGCCATCATGTGCCACTGCTGCTTGGAATAGGTGGTGACAATGCTGACACTTCTGTCAAGCAAAAGTCATTCAAGGTGACTGGCTTTTAACACACTACTAAAAACAAACCGTAAAATCCCCCTCTGGAACGTGTGATGGGGAACAGATTTCAAATCCAAGCCTCTGGAAGATATGCAGGTGCGTGAAGAGGTAGGGAGGCGAGAGGGGCCTGGGCTCGACAGCTGCCTGGTCCACCCGCTGCCTAGCTGGTCTCTGTGTTTCCAGGCCAGCCTCGGTCTCTTCGCTGGGAAACAAAAGGATTCTGCTGCCTTTCAGTTTGGTCCATGTATGATCCCAAAGAAGAGAGTCCTGGAACGCACCTGGCATGCTAGGGAGCCCCAAGTGCATCCCCGAAGCCCCACTCCTCCCCAGGCGGCTGTTTGTGCTTCTCCACACCGCCACCCCGGCAGTGTCCTACTCCGACTCCTCTGCAGCGTCCCAGGTCTCCAGCAGACCACTCTGTGCGTACTGCGGCCTGGGGACCCTGAGGAACCAGCTTGGGCCGCCTCTCCAGTCCTAAGTCCTGATCTCTCCCTTCAGCCTACGGGGTGGCCACCACCTTGGCCTTCTTTGCCAGCCCAGGTCTCACCTCACAGCAGCCTTTCCAAATGTTTCACGTGAAGCCCTGTCCTCACCCCGGGCCTCTTCCACATCAGTTTCTGTTCCGAATTTACCATTCTCTCTCACCTCATTCGCCTACCTGCCTGCTCAGTTTCTGACCCTTTCCATGGTGATACACAGTGGTAGTTACTGCCTGCTGTACACAGTTTGTTTCCTTGGCAGTCTGGCAAGAAGCAGATGTTCAGTAAATTTCAATTAAATGAGTGAATGAATAAATCTCTGCTAGAAGAAAGTCTGCTTCTCTTTCCAGACTTGGGTATATGAACCCCTTCCTGAGTCACTTGCAAACTGACCCACACCAGCCCCCTTTGTAGTGTTGGGCACCCTTTTTCATCTGCCTCTTAGAAGATGTTATAGGCTACTCTGTCCTTATTACTTTGAGGCCAGACACCTGTGCGTGCCATTCTGTCAGTCCAGGCCTTCACTACGGCCTGGCCTCAGCAGGTTGCCACGGTGCCTAGAACACGAAGTGCCATTCTAGAACCAGAACAGCTCTGAATTCACACAATCGGGAATTCGCTCCCTCTGGGAAAGATCAGGAATTCGAATCTTAAAGCTTGTACTCATATTATTTCCCTCTACCTATCTATGTGCAATTTACAAGAGAAGGATAATCTGGAAGTGACACAATTGAGCAGAGACCTTGAATCCTGAGTTCTAGTGCTGGGTCTTGGCTGGGTTTTCCTGAGCTGGTGTTTCCCGCCTTTCTGAACCACTTTCTTGTGAGTGGATGGAAAAGGCAGAAAAACCTGATGTCAGGACACCTTCCAGCCTGACCTCCTTTGACTCTGGAGCTTGGTCATCTATACCCTCCTGCTTACACCCCATGCACGTGGCCCGGTGAGCAGGGAGTCTGATAATTATAACCCAACGAGTGTTTTGCTAAGGAAGCCTTATGCTCAGAAAAACAGGAATGCATTCATTACTCTCTAATTAGTGTTTTAATTCAGACTCAATCTGCCATGCACAAGCTTGTACCAAATGAGGGGATTTTCATATCTGTGAAAGATTTCAGGACTTTCCATAGATTGCAAAAGTGTCAAAATGACAGTAGCCCCAAACTCTATTGCAGTTCCTTTTACCCAGCCTTGCCGATTAGTGCTGAAGCCTGCTGGGTCAGCAAGCATTTCTGCTGGCCTAGAAAACCTCTCAGTTCTTCCCAGTCTTCCCAGGACTTCCACAGCACAGTGGTGAGGAGCAGAGAAGCCATTTTCCTTCCCGTGAGTACTGTGCAGCCTGAGGCCTGCCTTCTCTCAGACGGCGAGGGCCTTCACTAATTTGTATGACAGCTTCAATGTAAATAGGACACATCTGCAATAATCACTCGTTGTAAAGGGCAGTGCACTGTGTTTATTTATCATCTACAACTAGAAATCAGGTTCTGTTTCTGGTCTAGGGCAACTGATGGTTTGTGACAAGCTTAGAGGCATTTTGTAATAATTTTCATTGACTAGGGCTTTAAAACTTTTTCTACATTCTCTTTATTTTCCATTCATTTCTAAACAATGTAGGTGGGAAAGACAGTGAATACCTGTGAAAGTGGCTGTTCCTGGACCAGGGCCCTGTGGCGCTTGGGGCCAAGGGGATGTCTTCTGTCCCCAGGTAGTGACATCCCTCTCTGTGCTTCTGCTAACTCTCCTTGCTGGGCAGGGACTGAGGGCCAGGCAACAGCTTCTTAGGCATTCTTTCCCTGGTCCTCTTTACCATGTAGGAAATGTGTGGCATTACTCTGTTCCAAACAACGAAGAAACCGAGGCACAAAGAGTGATTAGTATCCAAGCCCATAGCTATATTCATCACCATCACAGGAATGCTAAGCCACTGGCACATGTACCATGGCGGGCTGTTGGTCCTGTTGAAAACTCTAAAAAGTTCTCCATCCCCAATCTAGGACATCTTGCAGTAGCTTCACAATTAGCTATTTTGCTGGACTGTCATGCATGCAGCAAATACAAGCCTATAATGAAATCTTGGCAGTGGACAGACTAATTCACCAAGAAAGGTCTGTCAAGTATAGAAGTAACCTCTTCAACTGTATTCAAAGAGCTCATTATCTCTCATGCTACACATGTGTGCATGTGTGCACACACACATACACACATACTAGCACACAGATTTTTGATTACTTAGCATAGCATCCTGGGAAGCAATCTGAGAAGCTATCTTGAATTTTTTTGCACTGGGATTTCAATCCAGGGCCTTCACACTGAACTGTATCCCCAGTCTTTTATTTTTGTTTTCAGACAGTATTTTGCTAAGTTGCTCAGTCTGGGTTTGAACCTGTGATCTTTCTGCCTCAGCTTTCCAGAGTCCTGAGACTGTAGGCATGTGCCACCACACCTGGCTGAAAATTTTAACAAGTCGTTGTAACCTATCAAAACAGTACCACAAAGCAGTGATAAAAGTTGTACTGATATGGAAAGATGTCCACAATCTACAAAGTACAAAGTAAGAATTATAGATAATGAGCATAGGAAAAACTTAGATCTTACAAAAAGTGGTGTGTGTGTGTGTGTGTGTGTGTGTGTGTGTGTGCATGTGTAAGTTTGGAGAGTCTCTGTGAGGACACTGAGCTGGAAGGATTTGGGTTGCTGCAGGGCAACTTTTACATTTCCAATCATCCCTCTTTACTCTAATTTTTTATAAGCATGTATTTTCAATTTAAAAGCAATAAAGATGACATTTAAAAGTATCCTAGCCAGCCAGCAAAGCAGCCCAAGTCACTGTGATGAGCATTACACTGATTCCCACCGCTGTCACCATACCACTTCCCTGGGCCTCCTGCTGGCTCCCGGCCTCCTGACCAGAATGTCACACAGCTGGCTGAACCACCGGAAATGTGCCACTGCTCGCCATTTTTCCATGTGGTTTTTAGCTTCTATTCCTTCTTATTTCTAGTTACATATTCCCACGGCTTTGCCCTCTACCCGGGGAGGCCAAGGTAGCTGGAAGCTGTGTGTACCCCAGAAAACACTGCTGGATTCAGCGCTCTCTCAGAAAGGCTGGCTCTCCCTGAGCGGGGGAGAAACAGTCAAAGGAGCTAGCAGGTCTCAGCTCCTCTGCTAAGCAATGCTCTAAGCCCGGGTCCTGCTTTGCCTCAGCCTGTCCAGCCAGGCCACCCATGTTCAGTACACGCACCGGAGAGCTGCACACCGTGTATGTGAGCGTTACCGAAGACACACTGCCTGGCCTATATCGGCAGGACACATCTGCCAATCAAAGGGCTTTCCATTCAAGCCTAGTTTTCCATCCAAGTAGTTTGCAGTCTGATTTTCATACTTCAGGACTGAAGTCTCAAGGACACATCTGGACAAAATATGCTCCCCACATAGGCCAATAAGGCATTTATTTATTTATTGCTTATGACACTGTATTTGGCAGTTCAGGAGATATAAAACAATTTGAAGCACTTTGCAGCCAGTGGGCACAAGGCTGCCACTGGAGACCCCAGTGGAAGACAATGACAGGCAAAGGAGTCCCACAGATCTTTCTGTGACTGACAGCAGAGCTCAGAGAGGCCAGAGCAGCGGCCTGGTGGTATTCCTGTCAGGAGCTCACATCTCTTTCTGCCTTGGCTCCTGCTCTGGCACAAGCAGACATGAGGCGTGAAGTTGGATGGAAGTCCCATCCGACAGGATGAATAAATCCAGCGTGAGAACCTTTGCTACCCACTCTAATTGTGGGCAGATGGGTGCTCCAGTTCCATTCCCTTCTTTCCCTGCCCCTGATGGTGTTGGTGCCTGTAACAGCGGGGCACTCCGGTACACAGAGCCAGCTCACAGCCACCCAACCTCACTGTCTCTCTCTGGCCTCTGAAGTTCACGGCACACAGACCTGTAGCAGGTGAGCAATGGGGGTATGGACCAGGGAGCTACGCTCAGCCGGTGGCTGACAGAATGGGCTTCCCTGACCCTGTGGTGGATGATGCTCTTTCCTCCTGGCTGCCTGGGTCCCACCTCATCACTGGATCTGCTTCCGAGGCTTCCCAGACCTAGACGCTTTGCTACTCCAACCCAGCCCAGGCCTTAAGGTAGATCTCACAGATTTAAGCTCCCGAGTGTTTCAGGTATACAGTCACCTGGGCTTTCATAGTATTAAAAAAAAAAATTCAAACCAGTTGTTATCATGTAAAAAATGAGAGATTTTGCAAAGAAATCCAGGTTCTTGGCTTTTACTGAAAAATGCACAGACATGGTTATGTTGGGCCTGAATTCCCTATGGCCTGTGAGGCCGGAACTGCCCTGTGATGCTTTCAGCAAGACTGGACTATGCGCCCCAACCCATCCTACCAGGGATGTGCAAGAGCATTTCGGTCTAGGCAAAGCCCTAGCCCACCTGAGGTGACTTCGTCTTCCTGCCTCCTGGGGGTCACGGCTCTGTGTGGAACATCTAGCCTGGAGCACACAGAGACATGCAGCAGGCAGAGGGCTGTGCTCTGCCAGGGAAGGCCCAGTGCCAGCGACAAGAGACTGCTCAGCTGAGCGCATCTGTGTCTGGTGCCTGCTAAACCTCTACATTCACGTTTTTCCTTTCAGGCCTTGTAGTGACTCCTTAAGGTAGAGTTTGTTGTAATTCCTGCAATTTACGCAAGCAAACTGGGCCTCAGAGACTTGGAAACTTTTCCATGTACTGAAGTTTGTCATGGTAAAGCTAGGACTTGGGTTCAAGTCCATTTAACTCCAGAATGTAAGCTGTTCTGCTGCCCGCAAAGCTGCTCACTTTTCTCACCTAGGGCCTAAGTGTCTACATATAATAACTCTTTGTAAAGTGACTTTTCTGTCTTCCTCCAGGCCTAGCCTTCAGTCTGGGGACTTCCGAAACCTGCTCTGTCAGTTAGAGGAAAGCTGTCTCCAAAAGGGTAGCTTCCACGGTAGTGGTTCAGGGTAGTTATCACTGCGAACCAGGAAGCCCTACAAGTACGTATCCTAACTGGAGAACTCTGACAGATACACAGACCCCAGGACTCACCAGTTTCCAGCCAGCCCAGTCTTCCTACAAGAACTCCCAAGGGAAGCCTGAGACCCTGACAGCCAGTTTAGTTCATGATGACTTTGCCATTGCCAAGGAGGTTGGAATGTCCCCATGTGGCGAGCACAGTCCTCTCTGGCAGATACATCCTCTAGTGAAGAAGAGGCATGGACAAGGAGAGCAGGAGTCATCACAATGAACAGGAGATGGCCACTCTCCAAATTGGCAGTGTGGCCTGAAGCAGGAACCCTGCGCGCTCACCCAGCTTCGCACAGGGTCAGTGTGGTAATCAGGAAATCTCACAGCGTTGGCTTCCATCTCTGGACTGCGTGAGGATATAAGGCCCCACATTCTTCTCTTCACCCTCTTGCTCTCTGCAACTATGGCTGGGTGATATTTCTGACATCCATCCTTCCTTCCTTCCTTCCTTCCTTCCTTCCTTCCTTCCTTCCTTCCTTCCTTCCTTCCTTCCTTCCCTTCCTTTTCTTTCTCTCTCTTTCTTTTCTCTCTCCTCTTCCCCCTCCCCCCAAGAAACTTCTTCTCATTAATATATTCAGGCAGGTAGAGTTAGCATGGATGGCTGAGAGACATGTTGGTTCTTTAGGGAAACTTGGAAAATCTTTTTTCCAATCCATTCCATTTGCCTTCATGAGTGTACAACCTTACTCCAAGGGTGGGACACAGCAACCTCACCTGCCTTGCAATACCTAGTGTTTCCTCCATGGCCCCGTGACCAGAGTATCATGTCCTGAATCCAAACTGTCACCCAAAAGCACATCTTTTGAAGGCTTGATTCCCATCACAACAGTGTTCAGAGGCTCAAGAGGTGATTAGACAGTGGAATTCTAACCTCACAATCCTTAGTGGGTTACTAAGAGTTGGGATCTGGTTGGAAGACGTGGGACACTGGGGTATTCCCCTCAAGGATACATCTCACCCTCAGAACACTTCTGTCTCTCTCCTACTCTCCCTCCACCCCTGCCTGCCATGGGTGAACCACTGTGCTCAAACGCTCACTCCCAGAGAGGTGTTTTGTGTGATCGTGGCCCCAGAAGCAACAGAGCCCAGTGACATGGACTGAAACCATGAGCAAAAGGAAAGTTTCATCATTTAAGTAGCTAATTTCAGGTACTCTGTCAGCGTGACCAAAAGTAAATGCATGGAATGTGGGCCATCCAAGAAGGAGGTAAGGGAGCAGGATGATGAGAACTGATCCTCTTCTGAAAAACGGATAATTATTTCTAAGATTTGCTCAAAGGGTCAGATGAAATAATGTACACAGAGCGCTAAGGAGCATCTGAAAATCAGAGAAATGTCCAATGAATGGAACAATAATGACAGTTATAACTATAGCTTTGATCATGCCACACCTCCACATTCCCTGTAGCTCTGAGATGCGGCTCCCACTGCAGACCTCCACAAACACAAACTGGCCGGCTCTGGGCAGAACTGAACTCAGGGTCTTGAATACTGTCTCTGGGAATCTGTCTCTGCCTGTTGATCACCCATGTCTGTTTTCCCCCTTTTTATAAAATAAAATATTCTCAGTGGACCTTTATATTAGGGACCTGTGGCTCCTGGTATCCCAAACTTCAGTATCCTCCCTTCTAGTACCAGAGAATATCATTTCTTTTTCCAAAGAGTCCCAACCCAAAGTCTCAGGCTTATCGGTCCAGCTTGGTCACACTGCATCCCTGAGCCAATCACCATGGCTCAGGGGATAGTTTCAGTAATCAAATTCAGGAAAGTGCACTCTGATTGGCTGCTCTAGGTCACATGCTCAGACCCGACAAAATGCTTGCCAAAGGGTAACTTCTGAACTGCAGAAATGGAATAGAATTCCTTAAAATCTCTGGCTGCTAGTATCAGAAGAAGGAGAAAGAGACACTGGGCAGGCCAAAGCAGTGGACAGCTAGGTACCGAAGCTAGGTACTGAATGCATTCTGCACATGTGCTCACGAACGTGTCTCTATCCTTGTTACAGAAGTAATAAAAAGACAACCAAGAGACCCTCACCATGTAAGTAAACCTGAGGAGTCCTGACCTGTCAGCCTGTGATGGGACCTAATCACAGTTTGGAGCAGACACTGGTGTTTAACCAAGCAAGTGCTATGAAGCCTTTGGCCTGCCAGCTCCAGCTGACTGGCAGCTCTGTCAGTGCCAAGAGTTACGACACCTGTCAAAACACCAGTGGGCCTTGGGGCACACAGTATGGACAGGTTACAACTGCAGTGACCCTTGCCCTGGCCCACGGAGCAACTTGCACCTGCCATTTTGATGGGCAAGGCATCCTTCTTCATAGAAAACAAGTGCACAGGAAAGAAAGCATGTGTTTGAAACTGTATCTTTTTTTTTTTTTTTTTTTTTTGAGACAGGGTCTCGCTTTGTAGTTCAGGCTGGCTCTGAGCTCACTATGTAGCCCAGACAAGCCTCGAACTCAGCAATCCTCCTGTCTCTGCCTCCGGAGTGCTGGGATTACAGGCGTGAGCCACCACGCCCAGCACTGTGGTATGTGGTATTGATTACTGGTGGGGGTGAGTCTCCACGCCCAGCATTGTATGTGGTTACTGGGGATGAACTCAGGACTGGGCTAACATCTCCGGCCCTGAAACTGTATCTTTTGTCCTGCTATACTGAGGGGCTAGACTTCGCTTCCTTGAAGGCTTCTATTCTTCTGTCAGCAGACTCAAAACAACAAAGAGGAGACACTTGCTTTGAAATTCCCTAGAAGCTGCTGCTGAACTGTTCTTGGCTGCCCCGGGCAGCATGGGGATGACTTGCCTCCTGGTGGACACCCCTCTGGCAGGGCTTTCACAAACTGCAACTTATGATTCTACTTGGCTCTGTTCACTACAGTTCTGGCCTGTCAGCCCAGAAGGCCGCCTGGATGATGATCTGACCGAGTCATGTCTGCCTGCCACCCTGGACCCTTCTCCTCCTGCAGCCCCGCCACTTGCTTTCTCAGATCTCTCTGAGTCCACTTATCCTTCTCTAGCCTCGACTTCGTCCTTCTGCCATGCACAGCCACTGGTCTAGCGTGCTGCCATCTCCTGCCTCCACTCGCTTGCTTCCATCACTCTTTACTCCTACACTTTTTAAAGCACCCTATTTTTCATGTTACTGTTTGGCATTTTCCTTCAATGGTTTCTATGATTTTTTAAAAAATAATAAATTTCACCTTCCTCAAAATAGCAGAAAGCCTTTCTGACCTCAGTCTCTATGGAGGTGTCCACTTCAGTCTTGGTCTCTCTGCCTCTTTGTCATCCATACAGGTACTTATGGACATAGACATGTTTCCAGGTCAGACCTGTACCACAACATTCTTTTCGTCTGTCCCCCACACTGTCTTCCACCCCCTGTGTACCTGGCCAGCTCTGATTTTTACTTCGGGGTCTATCCTAGGGACTGCCATTTTAGACATGTGAATCTGGCTTTGGTGATTTTTCTGCGTTTCTGTAGCAGTGATGACTTATAGCTGTATTGTCCGGCACTTCCCTCACCACAGCGCTGATTATACAATCCCTCAGCTGCTGGCTCCTCTGTGCTTCTTTCAGTAGCGCGAAAGATCCATGAGTGGAATTCACCCCTACTCTACCCTCAGTTTCCAAGGCAAAACCTAGAATGTTACAGAATCTTGCTTCATACTTACTGAATACTGGAATGTGTGAAAGAATAAACACAAGAAAGTGCATTTTGCATGCTCAGACTTTCCTCTCACTGAATGTAAAGTCATGTGCTACATTTAGACAGCTGCAATTAAATCAGCCCCTCAAAGTCTCCTGAGTGTCGGTTACGTACTGTATCTGTTCACTTAATATTCCTCTGACTATTGGTATTTATGTTCAAGGTATAAAGACATCTCCATTGTTACTTCCTCCTCTGGAACGAGTGCCTGGTAGGAGAGGATGCTGCAATCTTCAACACAACCTAAAGCCACTGGGATCTCCGAGGATTTGAAGAGAAATGTAAGCATGTGCACTGTGCTTTGGCATGGAGAGCCAGAAGATGGAGTGGGAAGTCTCATTTGTCCTTGACTATATAACTGACTTTTTCCTCCTTGCTCAGCATAGGATGGTATACTGTTCCAAGGTCATTTAATCAAGGTTAAGGGGCCTTTAAATAATGAAAGGCATTTTAGTTGTGAGTGATCAACCAGAGTTGAAATACCAGGCATTTTGCATATTAGCCTCTTCGCTGGGGTGGTGCCTGGTGAAGTACAGTATTCGTGTGCACAGACATGAGTATGACATTCCACAGATGACAGTTTGAGTCTTGGTCCTGTTATTAGTAAGCTATGTAATCTTGTCCCTGTACTTGATCTCTTTGAGTCTTAGGCATCTCATCAGTGAAATAGGACTCATTTTCAAACGGTTGTGAAGAATAAAGCAGGGAAGGCACATGGATGCAGCAGAGATGTGCATGCTGTTCTCCGGCCTTGTCTGCCTTAGATGCTAAGAAGGGAGAGATGCAGCACCCTCCTGCATGAGCATCCTTGCTGTGGCCAACACTTTGATGTTGGTTCAAGCATTCCTCTGCTATTACTATCGTATCAATTTAGTACAAGTTTACTTACTATGTTGAAGTTGCACAGGGCAAAAATCTGGCCCAGCAAGGCTAGTTCTGTGCTCTGGGTTTCACAAACCAAAATCAAAGTGTCAGCCAGACTGAAATCTTTTCTGGAACTCTGGGGATGAATCTACCTCTCAGATCATCAGGTCTCTGGCGCAATTCTACTTTACATGATTATAAGACTTGCTGTTGGTCAGAGGGTCTGGAGATGTAGCTCAGTGGTGCCGTTGCCTACCTTGCAAGTGCAAAGTCATGAGGTCAATCTCTGGTATTGCAAAACACAAACAAACAAACCAACCAAAACAACAACAATAAAAAAACAGTTCCTTGATTTCACTTATTAGTATATCCTCCAGATGTCTCCATTTGCACCTAATGGATCGATCTTGTCATTCTGAAATCAATAGATCACAGATAGACAATTTCCGGATCTTCTCTCTGGCATGAACATCTGTAGATGCAAATGAGTTCTAGAAAGTAGGACAGCTTTTATAGAGTGGAATATTTCTATAGGAAACTTGGTGTGGGAATGTGATGAGGGGAAGGAATAAATATGATACAGAAAGAAAATAAAAGAGCATGTATAAGGGGGGA
>PVIC010003520.1:41456-68750 GCA_004025085.1 Thryonomys swinderianus | reverse complement strand
TGGGTGATTCTGCGAGCCACCTGGATACTCAAAAATCACTAAAAGTAGATAATGACAATGTTTCATCTTTCCACTAGTGGTGACCTTCTTAGTGGTTAACAATTTTCCATTGAAAATACCAGATGTTTTGCTGGTATAGTTAGAGGTGAATAAAGCCTTATATTTTTATGTTTTTAATCTGAGTTAAAAGAAAAAAAAAACTTAGGGCTAAAGAAAAACTGTGCTTTGAAAGTTTAGTTCTTCCAACTGAGTAAATGCATCCTTTTGACTGAGATGCTGTGCAAGTTCAAACACAAGCATCTCACAAAAAAAAAAGCAAACAATTATAGAAAAAAGTCTAGTAAGACTTCAAAATGTTTTTAAGCTTGTCAATGTGTGAGCCAACTGGGACCCTGGGCTAGGTCGGTATAAGAAACCAGGTAGTTCCTCAAGGCTCAAGGAAAGAATATACACTTAATGGCCACCAACTGCCTGCCTTTGGGGACTTCTATGGCCTGAAAGAAGATCAAAGCACCCCAAAATATTAAGGGGAGCTGCATGATTTTATCCTGGGCAGATGAGGAGCCTGTCCAGGTGTGGTCAGTAATGGCCCCAGTGTACATCATGGACAGCAGAAGACGCAGGTGCCACAGTCTTGACGCTCCTTCTCTAGCTTCCACAAACCACAGTCTGCTAAGGTTACTTATTGAGTTCAGTTAAAATAGGGACAAATGCATTCCCTCCTCATGTTTGCTTCTCTATCTTATCTAAGTTGATCTTTTCAAAGGTAATCTCACCATCATGCATTGTTCAACACTAGGAGTAGGGGCACCCATAGACATGCCTGCGTGCACAGGTGAGCACAGCCTTGCCTAAACGTGTGATCAGGCTTTGCTTACTGCCTCTGCTTCTCAATAGCCCTCGGAGACCAGCCTCCACTGCTACTGTCCCACACTTTCGGGGTCACCACTACCCTGGGTGACACACTTGCCCAGCTCTTCTCCTTCCATATTCTGCCTGACTCTTCTAGTGCCTTTGTCTCCTTTGTCTCCTGGTCTTCTTTAAAGGTACTGGGTTGCTTCAAATGTTGCTCAGTGGTGCCGCTGCCTGCTTGGCAAGTGCAAGATTTTGAGCTCGATCCTCAGTACTGGAAAAAAGAATTTTTTAAATTAAAAATTAAAACACCTAGTTTGTGGTCATTGTGATCTTAAATCTTCCAAGCTCTTTTCTACACCATCTGTAGTCTTTCTCTTTCTCCACTACTTCCTCTTTTCCTCCATTCTTTAAATGTTCCATTTTCAGTCCTACATTTAGTTTTTACAACAATATCTCGCTTTCCTACCGGAATCAATCAACATGAAGCACTATTATTTTTCTTTCCTTAACTAAAACTATATTTCTCTGAAGACTCCTTTAAAATACTATGTAGCTACTCTTTTATTGAAATCACAGATGCTGATCTATATCCAAACAACACAGATGTTTGTTATGTGCTGCTGGAACACCTGAAGGATATCTATAGTACAGTTTGGATGAAGGCTTAGGAAGTGTTCTCTCTACTTTAGAATTCTGCTTTTTCATGATTTTGCCTCAGCTTCCTCTGATAGACAATGAGTACCACAGAAGTCATCTCCTATAGCATAGTGCAACCCAGATGAGTCAATATATGAAACAAACATACATTAGTATCTAAAACTATTTAGTTCTCAAAATATGTTAACTACAAGAGTCACTGTAGCACCGGAGACTTGCTCAGTGTTTCCAGTGCCTGCCTAGCAAACCCAAGGTCCCTGTTTGGATTCCCAATAACTACATAAGATATCAGGTGTGGTGACTCACCCCCACCAGCAATAAGTACCACACCTCACAATGCTGGGCGTGGTGGTTCATGCCTGTAATCCCAGCACTCAGGAGGCAGAGTCAGGAGGATTACTGAGTTGGAGGTTTGCCTGAGCTCACTATGTAACCCAGGCAACCCTCAAACTCAGCAGTCCTCCTATTTCTGCCTCCTAGAGTGCTGGGATTACAGGCGTGAGCCACCACACCCAGCACTGTGGTGTGTGGTATTGACTGCTAGTGGGCATGAGTCACCACCCTCAGCTTTATATGTGGTTACTGGGGATCGAATTCAGGACCATTGTACTTGCAAGGCAGGTGCCAGAAACACTGAGCCAAATCTCTGGCCCATACTATACTGTAATTTGAATATACCCTATTCAAATTATTTATTTACTTGCCTCTGGTACTAGAATATGAACACTTTAAGGACAGAAGCAGAGGTCACTCAGTGGTCTATACCAACTCGTCACAGGGTACATAATAGGTGTGAAACTTAATCAAGTGTGTGGGTGAGAATAAATGGAGAATGAAATAAAAGCGATATTGACCTAGGAGTGTATTACAGTTCCCTTGCCCAGGTAGAAGTGTGATGCTTCAATTGCAGAGCTACTTAAAAAAAAAGAAAAGAAAAGAAAGATAAAAGCAGTACAAAACTTCAACTACCTGGAAAGCTGTGGATTCTATAAATGCTGAAGGGGGGGATACCAAATAGAAACTAACTTTCTCAAAGAGAGGATAATGGCAGAAATGAGAACTTTAAGAGTAATTCAGACTAACATGAAAAATTTATCTGGAAATACAAAACACTCCAGAGTTTAGGTTGAGTTAAATTGTGTGTGTGTGTGTGTGTGTGTGTGTGCGTGTGTGTGTGTGTTTGAGACAGGGTCTTGCTTTGTAGTTCAGGCTGGCTCTGAGCTCACTATGTAGCCCAGGCAAGCCTCGAACTCAGCAATCCTCCTGCCTCTCCCTCCTGAGTGCTGGGATTACAGGCGTGAGCCACCATACCCGGTTTAGGTTGAGTTAAATTTGATAGAGATATATTTTATAGCTATCCTGAACATCCATATACTTATTTTTTTTCTTCTGCCACTAATGCCTTCCTGCTTTTCTTTATAATTAATTTGTACAAATGTAATATTCACACTCATATTCTTTAAGGAATAATGCCCTAATTTCTACCTCTCCTATTTTTTCTGTATCTTTGTATGTCTCTCCATTTCTGTCTCTGTCTCTGTCTCTCTCTTTTCCTCTCTCTCTGTCTCTCTCTGTCTCTCTGTCTCTCTCTCTGTCTCTGTCTGTCTGTCTGTCTGTCTGTCTCTCTCTCTCTCTCTCTCTCTCTCTCTCTCTCTCTCTCTCTCTCTCTCTGTCATTATCTGCATCTCTCAGGGCATAACCTTTCACCTAAGAACAAGTTAATCCTTATTGACTGACAACATGGAAGAAGTGAATTATAAATAGAAAAGAAGGGGGATATGAGTGTCCATCATAGTGAAATCTGAAGGATCTAGTAAGTTTTGAGATCTCCTATAGTATGGAAAGTAAACGATTTAAGAATACCAAGAATTCTATCAAGTCTTATAGATTAGGAGAAGCTGACATTTTTTAGTAGAAGTTGTCGTGTAGAGATAATGGTTTCAGAAGCAAGGAAATAGCTGTGGTTCAGATTTGCTGAAGGTGAGTGGTTGGTGAAATATACAAATAGAAAAGGCCAGACTTTGGCTTATTGGGTGATTCTAGAGCCCAAGAAAAGTAATCATGGGTGAGGAAAGAATTGATATCAAGACAGAGGGACATAAAGAGAAAACAGAAGTTCTTGAAAGAGCACCTGGTCGAGCCCGCCTGCCACCAGACCCAGGCCAGCTGACCCAGGGACCTCCATCCACCCCAGGCAGGTCTGGGTAAACCCCCTAGAGGCTGCACAGTGACTTCCACCACCTGCAAGCAGCCAGCCCACCTCTGGCCTCTGCTTAGACACTCCTTGCGAGCTCTACTCCCCCTGGTGAGTCAGAGTAAGTCCAGCAGAGGCTGCATAGTGATTTCTGCCACCTGCAAGCAGCCCACCTGCTACCACACCCAGGCCAGCTGACCCAGGGACCTCCATCCACCCTGGACGGGTCTGGGTTAGCACCACAGAGGCTGCCCAGTGACTTCCACCACCTACAAGCAGCTTGCCTGCCACCAAACCCAGGCCAGCTGCCCTGTAAGACATCTATCCACCCCAAGTGATTCTAGCCTACCCGCCATTGGACTCAGGCCAGACGCCTCACGGGAGCCCCATTCCTGTTTGCACAAGTCTGAGTAAGCGCCACTTAGGTTGTGCAGTGATTTATAGTGTTTGCCAGCACAGCAGATATGAGAAAAAAATTCAAGAACCCAGTCAAAAAACTCACTACCACAGAAGAATTCAGGGAAAAGGGAAATGGAGCAAAATGAAGCTCAATCTCCAGAGCTCTCTGAGCTGGTAACAAAAGCAGATCTACTAAAATGAAATTAGAACTGATCTCTGAGATGAAAACAGAGATGCTGTCCATAGTGAAAGACTTCATTAAAAAAGAGATCAGGAACATCATAGAAGCTCAGATAACAAAAGCAGTGTAACAATAAAGAGCTTCAAGCAGAGGTCCAGGTGATAAAAAACAAGAATGAAAGTTTGTGAAGTAGGATGAATGAAGCAGAAAACCAAATTTCAGACTTAGAAGAAAGGCTCATAACCAATGAACAGGAAAGGAATAACTTAGGGAAAATGGCAAGGGACCATGAGAAATCAATGCAACAACTCCTGGATGACTCAAAGAAGAACAACATAAGGCTGATCGGAGTCAGTGAAGAAGCAGGAGACAGTGCAAAAGACATCAAAAACCTATTTACAGATATAATGGCAGAAAACTTCACAGGAAAAGAATTGGACATACAGATAAACAAGGCATATAGGACTCCAAAAGCCTGTGATATTAAAAAATCTACACCCAGGCATATAATTGTCAGGGTTCCAGATATCCAACGAAAGAATGAAATACTGAAAGCAGCTTGGGAAAAGAAAAAAAAAACACACACACATACAAAGGGAAGCCCAACAGGATCACAGCAGACTTTTCAACACAAATGCTCAATGCAAGAAGAGCCTAGAGGGAAGTATTTCAAGGACTGTAGGAAAACAACTTCCAACCTAGACTGATGTATCCTGCAAAACTATCTTTCAAAATTGATGGAGAAATAAGATACTTTCATGCCAAAGAACACCTGAAGAACTTCTCAATTATAAAATCTTCACTCCAAAATATTCTAAAGAATATCTTGGAGAAAAACAATGAAGGTCACAAACTCATGAGACCTAGCAGAATGAATTTGTTGAGCAAGACATGAAACTGAGTGGAAAGGGAAAAAGCAAAGAGAAAAAGAGCCAAAAGTAGGATAACACTATGACAGGTATAAATCAGGCCATATCAGTCATGACCATTATTGTTAATGGCCTCAATGGTCCAATTAAAGACACAGACTGGCAGAGTAAATTAAGAAACAAGATCCTACAATATGCTGCACACAAGAAACACACCCAATTCAAAAAGAAAGCCATAGACTGAAAGTAAAAGGATGGAATACAATTCTCCACATGAGAGAAAACTGCAAAAAAGCAGGAATGGCTATCTTATTTGCAGACAAAATAGATTTCAAACCAAAATTGATTAAGAGTGACAAATATGGGTAAAAATGAGAATTAACTTGTGGCATATACTGGTACAAATTTCCCAATGTTATATGTGATTTTGAGATGTATATAAATTGTACCAATAAAGAATTCAATTAAAAAAAAGAGTGACAAAGAAGGACACTACATCCTTTTACTGGGTACAATCCAAGAGAGATAGATGACATTCATAAATATTTATGCACCAAACTCCAAGGCACCCAACTATATAAAACAAATATTAACAGATATGAAAACTCTGATAAGCACTAATACAATAGTAGTTGGTGACTTCAATACCCTACTGTCACAATTAGACAGATCAACTGGACAAAAAAAAATCAATAATGAAATACTTGAACCAAAACAAACCTTTGAACAAATAGACTTAATAGATGCCTACAGAGTATTTCATCTGACAAAATCAGAATACTCATTCTTCTCAGCTGCCCATGGGTCATTTCCAAAATAGACCATATACTAGTTCACAGAACATGTTTAAGTGCAAAGGAATTGAAGTTATTCCCTGTATACTATCAGACCATATGCCTTGAAATTGGAGCTGAAAAGCAAAAGAAATCCCAAGACATCCACAAATACTTGGAACCAGTTCAAAAATAGGCATCTGAAATTAACAGACACTTTTAAGCAAAAGGAATAAAAGCAGCTAATAAATACATGAAGAAATGCTCAATGTTACTGGCCATTTGGGAAATGCAGATGAAAAAACTCTGAGATATGTGCACCCATGTTTATAGCAGCTCAGTTTGTGATAGCTACATCTTGGAAACAACCCAAATGCCCATCAACTCTAGACTGGATAAAGAAGATGTGTTTGTTTTTTTTTTAATAAAATGGAGTATTTTCTGCCATGAAGAATGATGAGACTGAATCATTTATACTCAAATGGACGTACCTTGAGGACATACTCATAAGTGAAATAAATAGGTCACAGATGTGCAGATATCATATTTTCTCTGATATGAGAAACTGAAGCTATAAAATTATTCTAGAATCCATGATTGATATTGTGAAATAGGAAATATTCAAAGGGTAATGGGGTTTAGTGGTATATAATGAAGAAAGAAAAAAAATTGATGTTATACCCCGTGTATATAGGGGTGGGGGAGGTAGGGTGGGTAGGGGAGGGGGAAAAAGAATTAAGTTGTGTCATATACTGGTACAAATTCTCAATGTAGAGTGTAATTGTGATGTGTATATATAATATACCAATAAAATGTTAAAAAAAACAGCACCTGGTCAACCATGTAAAATGAATCAGCATCAACCATATAACAAATCTAAGAAAGGAAGAGAAAAATCTATTTGACCTCAGAAAGGGTAAATTCAGGAGTTTTATAGAGTCGATGTAGTCATTTGGAAAGGCTGAAGCATCCAAAAGTCTTTACAAAATAAAAGCCGTGTGTGTGGGGACCAACTTTAAGAAACAGGATCCACTGATTACTTTCCTTGGTGCTGAGATACAATGTCCAGCAAGAACAACTTAGAGGAGGCAAGGTTTATTTTGTTCATGATCACCACGCGTGGCTGGATGGCTCCAAGGCTGGAATGCCATGGCAGAGGGGCATAGAGAAGGACAACATCTCATGTCATGGCAGCCAAAAAGTACAGAGAAAGGGGAGAAGCTGGAGAGAGAGATGCCTCCTTCCTGGTCAGCCCTCAGTGACCCACCAGGCTGCACCTCTTGACAGTGACTCAGCCACTGAACTCACCAGTGCTTCAATCCACCCATCATCCAACCACCTCTCAGAAGCCTGACTCAGACACATGAGGTTTGGGAGGACATTATCTATCTAAACCAAATAAAACTTTATCACCTGTGAATGGCATGAATGAATTAGCAACAGAGTGATCCAGCGAGTGAGTTCAGCCAGCTGAGCTGTGTGAGCCATAGACAGAAGAGACACAAGAACTGCAAATGTCTAACCTAAAAGACTTTCTAGATGGCAGCAAGTACAACCTTCCAGTGTCAGCTAAAAGTCAGAGCGGCTAACCACCTAGTTCAAAGGCACCCAGCAAGTTTGTGTCAAGATGAAAACCTAAAGAAGGCCTTTGGCCTCCCAGCTGGGTGATCCTTTGCTACTTTGACTTTACAAAATGTGTTTTATACTTTGCAAATAAGGAACAAAGAAAAGAAACTGTTCACATCTTTTCTTGTTCCTTCTACTTGCTTCTTTTTATCCAGTCTGTCATCCTGTGTGAAAATACAGTGTTCATCCTTTCTCAATTGGTCTGTGATAAGCACTTGCTTTCCATGGGTAAGGCAGCTTTCCAATGTTTCCATGGTTATTGGACAAAGACTTCACATATTTTGCTATCAAGTGGACATTAACCTTGACAGGAACTCACAAAGCTCCAGCAGTAGCACTGGGGAAAAAATGGCTTTTCCTCTTAGTTTCACACTGGCAGAGTTGCACAGCCCAAGTGGACTAAAAGGAAGGACTGGATGGCACTCTGGCAAATCCAAGTGATATAAATACTCAGCTCCACAACTTGGACCTCTGAGCATATTGGAACATTTCCCTTGCCCATGCCAAGCTCTCTCCTTCCATTTAAAACTTGCTGCAGGACCTAGACCTGCAGGTGTTCTGTAGCACAATCTGGCAATGCCAAGTTAACAGGGAATTAATTACATGAGGTCTCTTCTCAGTAGCAAAGTGGATTCCACTCTCTCCACATTCCACCCTGCCTGGGGCCTCTGTACTAAGAGCAGGGTATTTAGGAAGCAACACTCACTGGTGCAGACACTAGGGCCCTGTTCAAGTCATGGCATTGGTAGTGCAGTGCCTGGGGTCTGGCAAAGGAAGACTCGCTGCACAGGGTCCAGATGCTATGATGGAAAGTGATTTAGCAAAGCACAGTTCACTACAATCCTGTAATTATTACCTCCTGTGCTGGCTTTAGTTACTGACTGGCTGTAACCAATCTGATAAAAGAAGATATTTCTCAGCAGTAAGTCATTTCATGCTTTCTTTGAATTGCCTCTTCTAAGAAGCTAGGTCTAGACTTTTAAATTAAAACAGAAGAATGATTTGCACTATTTGTTCCATATAAAAGGACCTGGAACATTAGGTATTATGGTCTCTTTTCTCCACGTTGTATCAGTGATAATAGATATTAACTCCTCCAAGCCAGGAAGAAACATGGACCTTCAGAATCAGTTTTTTAAAATACTTACTCCTCAAGTTTTCTTGAACTTCTTATACCCTACTACAGATGTCTTAGCTGGTCCATGGCAGTTTTATCAGCAATGTAGCCCATTTTCAGCCTCACTAAATCCAGAACTGATGTCTTATTGGGCTGCTGACATCCATTCCTAAAAGTAAGTTATACCCAAATATTCATTCTCATTATCCTTTTCTATTTGCCTGCCTGCAAAGATAAATACATAAATAGCAATAGTGGAGGGAAGCTAGGAAATTCTGCTTTTCCACCAGGCTGACTCAAGCCCTGTCAGGCTGATAATGTATTCACCAGCCACCTAGTCAGCAATGCAAAACGGTCTTTGGGTTCAAGGCTCTGATACATTAGAATATAATTTGGCTGGAACTTCCCTCTCTATTACAGAGAACAAATGCATTTTTGAATGACTTGAAGAAGAGGTCATGCTATTAGTTATGATGGGGAAACTCAAAGAGGGTCAGAAAGGAAACAGTTCAGATAAGTCCCTGGAAAGGATATGTGCTCTTTGGAATCGAATCTTATTTTTTAGGTTTCTCTCTTCACTTTCAAGGCAAGGAACTTGGCTGCCACCTGGGCCCTGTTTTCAACTTGTGAAAATTTTAGACAATTGCTAGATCTCTTGTGGGCCCAGATCCTCTGTCTACGCCACCTACCCCATTCTAGTGGGCACTCTGAGCAGAGCATGCTGCTTTTGCTGCTGTCATGCTGGTAGTAATGGTTTGTGTCTCAAGAGACTAATCTGGGCAGTTTCCTAGAGTTCTGAGATAGCAGGGTGCCAGTAGGTTTGCTTCTAACCATGCCACGCTCCGAACAGGCCCATGCACTTAAACCCTGTCATCTTCTCAGTCCCCGCAGCCCCCCACCTGTTTTATACACAGGTTCCAGTCAACAAGAGAACCAATTTAAGTTCTTTACTGATGAGCCCAAGTTCCTGCTCCTCACAACCAATCAAGCAGTGCATTTAAAGAGAGGGCAAATATGCCATAGGTATTCTCAACCAAACTATACAAAGGAAATTGCTCAGTGCTGTATTCTATTTGCTGTCTACCCTGTCCTAATTAAGCTGGATGAAACGGGGATTGGGAAAATTGTGTAACTGCATGAAAAATCAATTTCCCCTATTTTGACAGTCTTTGAATACACTGCAAGAAACCTTGAAAGAAGGGAAGCTTTGTCACTCTTTCCTGTGTTCTCCTACACTGTGTATCTACTGCAGGGCCAGCTGCCTTCCAGAGCCACGTCCTTGCAGCCCTCGCTGGTGTGCATGGCAGAGAGCTCACCCAGCTCTGCAAGGACCAGCTCAACCCTCGGTGTAGCCTCTCAGTCCTCAGAGAGAGTCTTTGGCTCCACACGCTCCGCCTGCACCCGGTCCTTACTGGAGGAGTGGTCACAGCCCATCTGCTGTGCAAATACACAAGCGCGAAAGCATCACCGTTTCCATCAGGAATTCGTCCCCACTAGGAAACAGCAGCCCTTTCACCTCGCAGAGGGAGGGATGAATGTGGTCCTTGTAGGGCAGGCTCCTGAGTGAGGTCCTTCCTGGGCCGCAAATGGTGTCCAGGAAGGAATTGGGCCACTAGTGCCCTAGCAAGTTCTGGACCCAGTGCAGAAACAAAGAAGTCCAACTCCCTGGCTCCTTTCTTCCTGTCACTGGCTACATTTTTTCCCTGACACTGGACATCCTCATTGAGTAACAAGCATGGAGACTTGAGTAGAGGAGTCACAGTGAATCATTTCCAAATACCCCTCCCCTTATCCCAGTGTACAGCTCCAGATTGTTCCCATGCTTCCTCCTCATGGCTACTGTTTGTACATGTGGTCTACATTCACATGTAGTAAACTTCCTAAGCAGTCAGGGCATGCAGCCTTGAATACTCCCTGACTTCTTTAACTAATTGATGGTGAAACCCGTCTGGCTGAGCCAACTGCACTGCATGCCAGTATCCTAGGTCCTGAGAGAGCCCTTGCCCCTCAGTAGACTAAGTTGAGACAGAAGGGAGCATTGAGCTAAGGGGCAGGCCACTGTCAGGAGACTGCCCGGTGCTTCCCAACACTGAGCCCCTCCTCTGACAACCATAGACTAATCCCCAACAGCCACCGCAAACCCCTCCCACCGCTTGTGCTATATAAGGCCCTGCACTGCATCCATTAAACATCTTTTATTAGAGAGGGGGGAAGAATTGAATATTCTAAAATTTTGAGTGACTTTCTCCCAGGCTTGGGCCTGAAGAGAGCCAAACTTAAAACCTGAGCTTCGTGTATGTGCATAAGATATTTCTGGAGGGACCTGGTAACCCTGTAACCATAGCGGTCTCTCAGAGGAGAACTGGATGCTGGGGAGCAGCGTGCAGCTAAAATGTCTACTGTCCGTCCTTCCGTGAAGAGAAGGAGAATCAGAAACTGTCATAGTCAGAGAGACTCCCTTATGTCTTAAGGGGGGGGGGCTCTACTTTCAAGCATAGACAAACCTTCTCCATTTGAGGACTTCTTCCAAGTCAGTCTCCACTGAGATACCTATTGGGAAGATAATTCTAGTACTCCAGAATGCAGACATTTAGATGCCTCTTCAGCCTACTTTATTTTCTCCTCCTCTCATATGAGCCTTCAAGTGTCCTCTTTCCCTGGGGGAGAATCCATAGAAAATACACAGGTGCCCTAGTCAGGAATGCTATGCTGTTGATGAGCAGGTATGGCTTGTTTCTCCTTCAAGCTCATTGCTCAATTCTCTAAGTGTATAATGCATAGCATGTGACTCAGTCCTTTGTAGGCTTTCCATTCACTTCTCTTATCTATCGTTGCTTCCGTACCCACTAACATTTACTGAATATTTACTCATATATCCTCTTTTCCTGTGTGGAGTGACACCCTCCATGGGACATCACGTGCAATAGCCCACTTAATCTTAAGAACAATCACAAGTATCATCCTTGTCTTTGTTTTGCAAACTTAAAAAGCCAAGGACAATATTCAGAACTTAATTATATACTTATCAGGATGTATATTCAGAACTTAATTATATACTTATCAGGATGTATATATGTATATATATATATACACTATAGTATATATATACTAATATGTATACATACTATAGTATATATACACTGATATATATAACATATATATTTATGTATATAATGTATATATTATGTATTATATGTATATATACATATACCTAAAAGTAGTGGAAACTGGGAATGATACCAAAGAGCATTCTGTCACTAAGCTACAACCTCAGTCTCTCTCTTCCTGCCTTCCTTTCTCTCTGTCTCTCTTTCTTTCTTCAGATCGGCTATTATTAAATTGCCCAGACTAGCCCCAAACTTGCATCTCCTGCCTCAGTCTCCCAAGTACCTGGGGTTGCCAGTACTCCCCAGCACGCTCAACTACAATATATACTTTTGTTTTCTAAGAAATGCAACTTTTGTACTTGAGGGAAATCCAAACAATACCCTCTACGAACAAATGCTTTTATTTCCAGCTCCAAAAACAGCAAACTGGGCAAAACTGTCAAACAGAAAACAGCAACACGTCGATCCATTCTTGCTCTATTGACTTCGCTGTCTTTCTCAGCCTTCTTAGCGTCATCCGGGTGTCGGCTGCTGTTAGCGTTAAATACTCAGCAGAGGGAAGAATATCAACTTTCCACAAATAAAACCTTCATGGAAATCTTGCGCTCTCCCGCCAACTATAAACGAAGAAAAACGTGGTTGGCCCTAAAACAAGAGAAAAGTATGTAGTTAGAAATGTATATTTGAGAGGCTAAACTTCGAGGGAGGAAGCACTTCTGGCTAAAAATAAATATGCATGTGGACACACGCGCGCGCGCGAGCGCACAAACACACACACACGAACACGAACACACATGCCCTTTGCGTCAGAAGCCTCGGGCGGAAGCCTGAAGCCACCCTGCCTGTGACATCACCCGCCCGGTAATGAATTCACTGTTTGGGGTCTCTGGGCAGAAATTCCTCGCGCCTGGCCCTGCGCCTCGCCTCAGCCCGCTCCGCCTGTGTGCTTAATGCATTCATTAAACAGGGAGGCTGGGGACGGTTTCCTATGTTTCTCATTATTTAAAAGAACAAGTTAATCTCCCCTTTGGGGGGCAGCAGGGGAACTGAAAAGCACACTCGATCCTCTTAAATAGGCCTCGGCCGGCTCTCCCTTGTTGACAGGTCCGCTGTCATAATTTTATTGTCGTGGCTCGGGAGCGCAGTTTAGAGGGTACAGCAAGTTGACGGAAGGGTGGAAATGAGGAGGAGGGCGAGGCTGGGAGCGAGGCGGAGGGGGAGGGGCCGGAAATCCAGCCACAACATACCGAGAGCCTTTTATCGGATATATCTCCCTTCCCTCTCGAGTACCGGTCATATCACGCAAACTGCTCCTGAAGAGCCCGCCATTTAGCCTCTCCCCTAATTAAATGTGCACTTCATTAATGTAAATTGGGGGTTTAATGCTCTTGTTGAAATTCTGAAGAAAGTGCTATGGCCTTGCGAAATGCTTAAGCATCATTGCAAATTAGATTAGGGACCAAGAAAGGCAGTAAAATTAGAATGATAATGGCTGGTGTGGCTTCCTGACAGGCATGACTATTCAGGGATCAATGGAACGGAGAGCGGTTTCCCGGGCCCAAAGCGAAAGGCAGGGACAAACGTCAGCCTACAGATGTGGCTTTTGGAAGCACTTTCAATTAGTTTAATTTGGTAAATGGTGGGGATTTAGAGGCTCTCCGCCAGTCATACAAGACAAGAATACATTGCAATGTTTTTCAACTTTTTAACATAAAATAGGATTGGCTTTCGATTTGCATTTCTCGAACAAGGAGATGGAGTCGGGTGAAATGGGGCGGGGAGGGCTGGCGCAGGGAAAGTTTCCAAAGTGTTCGACCAACTCTGCTTTTGAAAATGGAAATGACTTTTATAAGCTTGGCCTGAGACCTTCTAAAGAGTGGGAAAGAGCCGAGGGAAGCCGCCCGTCGGGTTCTCAGGGAGCCTGGAGCCGGGAGCCGCGTGGGGGTGCGGCGGGGCCCCGGGTCTGTTCCGCCGCTCGCTCCAACACGCGTGAACCGTCACGACCACGCTAGTTCCCGCCCCCGCCCTCCCACGCTCCCTGCCCTCGGGAGGAACATTGTAAAGCCCACTGCGAAGGTACCTCCCCAGCCGCGCGGGCCCGGGGCGCAGGGGGCCCCGCCCCACCCAGACCGCTCGCGTCCGCGCTACAAAGTCCCGGGGCGGGAACGCGGCGGCCGGGCGCCGCGGGCTGGACAGCTCCGCCAACGGGCCCCGCAGGTCTGCGCCGCCGCTGCAGGTCCGCTCGGGCGCCCGGACGCCAGGGCTCGGCGCGGACGTCTGTGAGCGGGAAGGAGGCAGGTGGTGTGTTCGGTGCCGAGGTAAACAGTCTGCATGCGGGGGCCCTGGTCTCCCCGGGGCCTCACCACCCCCGAGGCCCAGCCTCGCCCCCCACACGTGGCCGCAGCGCGCGTGGCCACGGGCGATCCCCAAACCCCGAGCACAGGGCCACTTGCCCCGAACGGACTCGAGGGAATTGAGCCCGAGCGAAGCCGATCGGGGAAGCAGCCGCCCTGCGAGGGACTCGGCGGCCACGAGTTCTCCGTCACAAAGCAGGAACAGATCAGGGCGAAAGCAGATCCGAGATCCGAGGCCTTCTCGAGGCCGCGATCCACAGAGCTACTGTCAGCCCACAAAACATCCGGCTGGGAAGGAGAGGGAATTCAAGGGAACGGTTTCGGTTATATTAATAAGAATAACAACAGCAATGCCGAACGTTTGCATAGTACTTTGCTGTGTTCCAAGTGCAGGACTTCAATAACTCGTTTGCTCTACAGCAAACCTTTGTAGGTAGAAAAGAAATGAATAATTAATTCCTTCTGTTTTACGACTGGGGAAAATAAATTTGGAGGAGTCCAGTTACTTTTCCAAAGACCTGGAGAAATATACTATATAGACTAAATTAAAAGACTTGTTTTTCTAATAGCATCATATGGTTGAAAAACTAATGGGTGGTATTGTGAATTGCTTTAAATATATAAATAAGAGAATGTATAACAATAAATACCGGAGATATTTTGAAAATATTTTTTCTGTATCCTACTTTGCAGGTTGATGGATAAATATGCTAAAGCTAAATAAATATCTAAAGCTAACACATACTGAGGTCTTACCATCCGTAAGGAGTCTTGGACATTGCATATAGTTCTCAGAACAACCGTGTGTCTGTGTGTGTGTGTGTGTGTGTGTGTGTGTGTGTGTGTGTGTGTACTTGCTTCAGAATGTTTTCATTCTTTTTTTTTTTTTTTTTTTTTTTGCTTTTTGGAGACAGGGTCTCGCTTTGTAGTTCAGGCTGGCCCTGAGCTCACTATGGTGCCCAGGCAAGCCGCCGCAAACTCAGCAATCCTCCTGTCTCTGCCTCCTGAGTGCTGGGATTACAGGCATGAGCCACCACGCCCGGCATTGTGGTATGCGGTGTTGATTGTTGGTGGGCGTGTCTCCACACCCAGCATTATACGTGGTTACCGGGGATCGAACTCAGGTCCTTGCACTTGGCGAGGCAGGCGCTGGAACCACTGAGCTAACCCTCCGGCCCCAGAATGTTTTCATTCTTGCTTCAGAATGTTGTTTTTCAACAAATGATCACAGTGATTAGATAAGTAGGTATCCTACTTTTTTCACAATGTCCTTTTATGACACAATCTTTCCACCATGCTGTCTCATAGCTGTGTACATTTCATTCATCTAAGTATTGAAATCTAACTAGCAAATCCCCTAGTGAGAGACTGTTAGTACTTTTAATTCTTTCTTTTGTAAGTGGTGCTCTGATGGAAATTACCAGAAGACTCTCTTCCACCTTGAGCTGGTCATCTCCAAAGGGTTGTCTTTAAATACAAGATGTTGAGCAGTGCTGTTTGCATTTTCACTGCCAATAGCTGATAGGCTGGAGGATTCTAGATTCTTCACAGACAGTTTGCAAGATGTATTTCCAGTCTGTGATTGTGGCTTCAAGGAAACCTGCATTTAGGCTTTGTCTGCTTCTCTAGATACAAGGAGAACTCCAGGTCCCCAAACAATAAAGACAGGACAGTGCTATGAGATGAGCCAGAACGTCTTGCTTCTTTTCCTCCTGTCATCCCACCGACATTTGATCAGATACTAACGGGGCAAGTCTAGCATGCTGGACTTTATGACCTCCTTCTGTGTGAGACAGAAGAGAGGCAAGGAAAAAAAAAAGACTGTGATACCCGCTATGGTGGAAATGACCGCATAATTCTTACGGGGCCAACACACGGTGCTCAGCAGCCTGTTGCGCTGGCATTGCCTGGGCAGAGGAGGCATCCCCCGGGTCCCAAAGGCCTCCCAGAGTTACTCAGATGGGTGGGGCAGTTGCAGGCTTCAGTTCTTATCAGGAGGCCCAGCTCTCTTTTCCAGACCCAGGCTCCTCTCCTCTTTCTTGCTTCTGCAGGCCAGAGAGTGAGTAATGACATCTCCTCACTCACTTGCTGAATTCAGGATACTAAGTGGTTCCTTTTTCATTTTCAAACATTCTGTCCAGCCTTTGTCCACATAGGCCATTATTAAACTCTCTTCTCTTATTTTGAGTCCAAGGCCTGTTTTCTCCCAGGATGTTGAGTGACCCAACATCCACAAACATAAAAGACAACCCAATTCTACAGCTCAGTAGCCCTCCCTGCCTCTACCCCACCCAAGCCCTCCTGAGAAGAGAAGACTGTGACCTCTTCCCCGGAAGAAGCACTTCCCTCTCTAGTCTGGCTCTGGCCTCTTGCTGGCACAGGGATCTCCACGGGACATTTCTCTTCTGGCACCCATTAGAAATGTTCGGTTCCATTTCATTTTAATTTGCAATAAATGTGCCTAATTTTATTTTTAATTTCCTAAATAGATTGATTTGGCAAAGCCACTTTACCAGCTCAAAGGTTACGTTCCTGATTGAAAATGCTAATATCGAATTCATTTTCTCAAACGCTGATGCTCTAATTTTGTGAAATTACTCTTTTAAAAATAAGAATCAGAGAACTGTAGAGATGGAAGATTTGTTTGACATGAGCCAGTAGCCTGGACAAGGTTAAGAGCCTTACTCAACAAGACACAGCTCAAAAGTAACATCCTTCCACTCCTTGAGAACCTGGGATTCCTGAATCCAGGCAGCTGTAGCCTGGGCCTAGTCTCCCAAGAATAATTCTTTACATTTTGTGGGGCTTTAAATGCTTCTGGCACTCAAACTACCTTCAAATGTGTTCCCAGTTCTGGTCATTATGTCCTGGAAGGAGGATAAAATAAACAAGTAAAGGGTTCAC
Organism: Thryonomys swinderianus; assembly: GCA_004025085.1. Classification (NCBI taxonomy): domain Eukaryota; kingdom Metazoa; phylum Chordata; class Mammalia; order Rodentia; family Thryonomyidae; genus Thryonomys; species Thryonomys swinderianus. The sequence continues at coordinate 51,714 of PVIC010003520.1, read as the reverse complement.
AAGAAACCAGTCCTAGTAGTAGTTACTTCCTGGGAGGAGACATGATTGGCACAGAGGAGATGGTGAGAACTGCTTCGCACAAATTTATTTGTACCTGTGATGTTTATTACACTTGAATCTATTAACTATTTGAAAAATAAATCAGTTGATTTGGAAAGTGGGGGGACTGAGCATCATTTGAATTCTGTGCAGCAAAAAGACATTGCCTAGCTACTGATCATTATGGGATATCCCAGGGATGGTAGGGGATATAAGAACATTGTTCCAGACTTCAAAGAGTTTGTTGATTTGTGGAGAAGACAGAAATGCATGGAAACAATGATAATCCATCAAGGAATGTGTGGGCCTGCAGAATAAAGGGTAACAACAGAACAGAGTTGGAGGGACATCCTGTCAGCGTGGTGTGCCCGAGAGGCTTACCACAGATGGTTGCAGTTGGGGAAGGAAGAGCCAAGCAGAGGGAATCATCTCAGCGAGGCCTGGGAGGAATTAAGGAGGAAAGGAGCATGTTGCTTCTGATTGTACCAACTCTGGATGCCTCCACCATCGACCCTGAAGATGCTCTACATGATTCACAAAGGTCCCACTTGTCATAACTAGGCCTGTCGTGTGTGGTCACTTTAGTTTTTAACAATTCTCTTCAAATAAGCTATTTTCTTGAGCTTGACAATACCATAGCCCACTGTTGTGGATGAAGAAGCCACCTAAGCAAGAATAGCAGACTCGAATGGCAGTTTAAAAGCAATGATCATTTTACAGAGGAAGAAACAAAGGACCATAGAGGGTAGGAGACATTTCTGTGGGAAGACAGGAGAGCACAGAAGCTGAGATCTCACATACAAGGAAACAAAATCAAACCTGTCTTCAGGTCCATATGGTGACTCAATTGGATGGAATAATTTAGAGGGCACAATAAATCTTCACCTGATCTGGGGTCATTTATTTTCCACCTGTTCATACCAGTTGAATGTCTGAAACTAGCCCTTTTCTGAGAATGCACTGGAAGAGAAAAGGATGCTTTTGTGACTTTCACTCACCTTAACAAGTTGGACTTTGTTTGTTGGTTTTTCCCATTGCCATGTGTCTATTGGCTGTGACCGAGAAGCTTGAAACCACAAGTGTGTCGGTAGCCTCAGTGCAAGACGGCAACTCCAGCCATGGGACAGTGGGAGCTTTCAAGTCACTGCCTGTCATTCTCCCAGATAACTCTCATAAAGGAAACAGTAAATATTTGTGGGTCATGTTTTTAAAAGAAAAATCAGATACATGTTAAGTAATAGTTGGTTCAACAAAAGTGTAAAGGTCTAGGGCAGACATGGATGCCATATCAGCAAGCGGTCAGCAAAACAGCTGGGAAATAAAGGACACCTGGACATTTCTCCTGGAGTTTCTTCATGAAAAGAGCAAGGAATTTTGTCTTCAACCTGCAGTGCTCCCCATTAAACAAGTGCCCAGCTCCCCCAGCCCACCCCTCAAATTCATACTCAGCACCTCTGTCCCAAACTCCCAGCGGGACCTGCGTGCTGCGGACTTGCGTGGCCCCGTAGCAGGCTCTCACTTATTCAGCTGTTAAAGCAGCTTAAACCCTCATAAGAACATTAACATTTGGGTGCCAATAACAGATTGACCTTTATTCATAAAGTGCAAATAGTTGGAAGTTGAACAGATTGGTTGCCAGCGATTGCCTTTTATGCGCAGTTTAGGGCTTTGATTTCTCTCCCCTTTCTTCCTTTAATCTGACATCGCTGGCTTGAATAGGGTTTGCAGTCTAAGTAAACAGGGCCAGGGGAGGCCTTGCTTTTGTAGCACAGTTTGCTTGTGCAGAAGGAAGGAGATGAGAGCATGACTTTAAAAGATTTGCCTTTGGAATTAAACAATTTAAAAATGGACTGGAAACCCCCAAGTTGAATGGAGCTGTTAGAAGAATTCTAAACTGGACCGGAATGGAGTCTTTTGCATGAGGGGCTATTTACCCAGAATCGGTCATGTAGATAATAAATGAGAACACAAGGATTTATATTAACTCTTCAGAAAGTTTACTCCGTGTTATACACAAAAGGGAAGCTCAGAAGACCATGGGGCCTATGGATTGGTCATGGGACCCTACTTGCTTCCCTCTGCTGGCTGGCTGTGATTTCGTATGTGGCTTGTGGAGGATATTAAAACTTCTTCAATGTGTCTAAATGTGTGTTTCTTTACAGAATTCCAGTGAAAAATCTGAAACACAGACCTCTTACCATACTTTCTTAAGAAACAGTGTTCGCTTCTGGATCTTTTCCCCCTGGTTGATATTGACAGGGCTTTACCTTAACACCACAGCCCCTGATCAATAGCAGCAGGAGGCTCCTGGTAGTTCTTGTAGCTGGTACACACCTATAGAAGGCTTCCAGCAACCACTGTACCCACAGCACTTTTGGAGTCAACAGAACCAACCTGGAGAGGCAGGGTCCAACACTTGTCTGTAAGTAAAATGTCATCATGTGCGAATCTGGGGCTTTGGGATCACCTTTGTAAAATTTCCAGCTGTCTGTATGTTAGGAGTCAGTACAGGAATTGTCGTTGTTGACTGAGACAGTTAGCACTATGTTACTTATTGACCGCTTTGTCTTTGGAACCAAGTGGGTATGGGGCTGTGTCCCAGCGCTTTACAGAGACTTATTTATTGTAACCCTTAGACAAGGAGCTTGTCTCAAAGCCTTACTTCTTCCTCTGTAAACTGTGTGTTTCTCTGTCAATCTCACAAAGGTGCACATCTCAGGCAAACTTAGTTATGGTTATTTGATAAATGTTTTATTTTTTTTTTTCATTTTTGTTTGCTTGTGGGGCATTTTGTTTTGTTTTGTTTTGTTTTGTTTTTGAGAAGCCTCTCACTAGGTCGCCCAAGCTGGCCTAAAGCTCCCAATTCTCCTGCCCTGCCTTATCTTCCTGACTGTTGGGATTCTAGTTATATATCACCATGCCTGGCCTTGGTTTTCAATTTTAAATCATATCGCTGTTGTAATTCTGTGTGGAGAACATGGCAAGTGAATAGAAAGTCCTGAGAAATGGACTCATCCCATACTCTGCGGGAAATAGACAGCTGTGATTATTTTCACATTAGTATACACTCCAGATTGTTTCACTTCCCCAGCTACACAACCATTGTGTTGTGGGAGAAAGCATGTCATCCTTCTGCCTTCTGAGCTCCCCAATGCTCCTCACGCAATAATAGAAGCACTGTGGGTGCTCAACAAGTCACTGCCTGGTGACACTTTCCCTTGTGGGAAGCTACCTTCTACCCAGGAAGAATTGTAGACATCTCCTTTTACTCCAACCCTTTCATTCAAACTACTACTGAGTCCATTTTACTTTTTTTTCTCTTTTAATTAACTCTCCTGTCCTCTGCTCTTCTTGTCACTGGGCTCAGCCAGATCTCTGGAAGCCGCCATGGGGATTACAAAGCCCTGGCCTCCCTGCCCTGCACTCCCCTGCCCTGTGCACCAGTGCTGACAAACACTTCCCAGGCTTCCTTCATTTCCACAGCTCCTGATCCCCTGGCCTCCCTCTTCTTCCGGACTTTCCTTAATGTGACACTGGAAGGTGCATGGATGGGAAGAATTTAAGAAGGTGCTATCTACAATGCTTTGACTTGGGAGCTTTTTCTGAACTCTGAAGGAGAACACATCTGCCAACTGGTGTACCTGACTTCAGCACATGGGATAGATAGATTTAAAGTCAGGTTGGGGATGAACCGCAACCAGGGGGCAAAAAAACCCCATAAAGCTCCTCAGCTACCTTTTGCACTCTCTACCATTTCAGATTACCAAGGAGAAACAGAATTCTTCTTTCTTCTTTTCAGTGTTAGAGATGAGCCCAGGGCCTTGTACACATTAGCATGTGCTTTGAACTGAGCCACATCCCAAGACCTCAAAGTCAAGCTTTAGAGCAATGGCTGCAGAATTTTGTGTTAGCACCCTAAGACAATGGACACAGAACAAAGGAAAAGATTTTTTAAAATATTATACCTGAATATTTAAAATGCATAAAAAATAGTTACACAGAAATGAGAAAATAAAAGTGAATTAAGAAGTTCAGTTTCACAAGGACATGGCAGGGGGATCACCTTCCCAAACTTGAAACTTTACTACAAAGCCACTGTGATAAAAACAGCATGGTACTGGCAAAGAAACAGACCTGAGGATCAGTGGAATAGTTTAGAAGATTCAGAAACAATGCCAGATACACAAAGACACCTCATCTTTGACAAAGGAGCCAAATATCCTCAATGGAGGAAAAATAGCCTCTTGAACAAATGGTGCTGGAAAAAATGGGTTTCAACCTGCCAAAGACTGAAGCTAGATCTATCTCTTTCACCGTGTACTAAACTAAAATCAAAGTGGATGAGAGACCTAAATACTAAAACAGAGACACTAAACCTGCTGCAAAACAAATTAGGTAGAACTCTTGGAGACATAGGCTTAGGGAAAGACTTTATGAACAAATCTCTATAGCACAAGAACTATCAGAAGAAATCAACAAATGGCATCTCTTTCTATTAAAGAGCTTCTGCACAGCAAAAGAAACAATCAGCAGAGCACAAAGGCAACCTACAATATGGAAAAAAATCTTTACCAGTAATTCCTCAGACAAAGTGCTACTATCTAGAATATATAAAGAGCTTAAAAACTCAGTCCCCCCAAATTTAAAGACCCAGTTCAAAAATGGGCATATGAAATGAACAGACACTTTTCAGAGGAAGAAGTAAAATCAGCTAAGAAGTACATGAAGAAATGCTCAAAATTACTGGCCATTCATTTGAAAGATGCAGGTGAAAACAACTCTTGAAATTTCATCTTACTCCACAAAGAATGGCTGCTATCTTGAAATTAGCCAGCAGCAAATGCTGGCGAGGTTGTGGAGAAAAAGGAACCCTTCTCCACTGTTGGTGGGAATGTAGACTAATACAACCACTATGGAGATCAGTGTGGAGATTCCTCAAAAATCTAGGATTAGAGGTTCCATTTGACTCTGCTATTCCTCTGCTGGGAGTATAGACAAAAGAATTACAAGATTCCTATCATACTGATATATGGGCACCCATGCTTATAGCAGCTCAGTTTGTGATAGCTAAATCTTGGAAACATCCCAAATGCCCATCAGCTTTAGACTGTATAAAGAAGTGAGTTTTTTTTTAAATAAATGGAGTATTAGTCTGCCATAAAGAATGATGAGATTGAATCATTTATACTCAAATGGATGTACCTTGAGGATATCCTCATAAGTGAAATAAATAGGTCACAGATGTGCAAATATTGTATATTTTCTCTGATATGAGAAACTGAAGTTATAAATGTGTTCTAGATTGCATGATTGATATTGTGAAATAGTAAATATTCAAAGGGTAATGGGGCTTAGGGGTAAATAATGAAGAAAGAAAAAATTAATGTTAAAAAAGGAAGTGATGCCTGTGTATATAGGGGTGGGGGGAGGTAGGGTGGTAGGAGAGAGGGAAAAATGAGAATTAAGTTGTATCATATACTGGTATAAATTCTCAATGTGGAGTATAATTGTGATGTGTATACATAATGTACCAATAAAATGTAAAAAAAAAATAAAGTTCAGTTTCAGATTGCCAGGACAAACCTGGGAGTATTCCAAAGAAAGGACACAAGGCAGGGACATGAAAACCCAGTCTCTTCCCCAGGTCTTAGACCCTTCATCCCCAAAATCCATGACTCACTCAGCCAGGCCAGCTTTCTTCCCAAGTGACCCACTTGTCTCTGTTTAATTGTTTTTTCTCAGTGTTTCCTTCCAATACCAGAGGCTCTGGTGCCAGCCTGCTCCTCAGCCAAGTCATTTAAATGAGGGAACGATTTCAAAAAGATTATTGATGGGATTTTAAATGTCTACTGAAATACACACAGAAAAGTCTTCATTGTAAAGGAGGAAATACTTTAAAACTATCTCTAAATAAATCCTCAATACCAGGCTGGGCAGACCCTGGGCCACTCCCCAGCTATCCCAGGGACAGTAGGTTTTTTACGGGTACTAATTTAAGTGTGAGTGCCCAATGGAGCCCCTGATCTACAGCATTGTTCAGGACTCGGGAGAGACTCATTAATTAGTAGTTGATGATGTGCAGAAGGAGTAAATTTTGTTTCAATTTAGCAGTGACCTTCATTTTAATTCCATCTCCTTTGTGAAAACCTGGAGACTATGTGACAATCCCCAAACAGTAGAGCATTTGAAAGTACTTTAATTTTTTACCACTTTGCTGAATGCAAAGACATAGTGCACCTAAAGTATGAGCCATAATGAAGGCAAAGATCAGTGGATCTAGAATAGATAGGTACACATTTAAAAGATAGAGGAACTTAAGAAAGCAATAGAAGCCATGAATGCCCAACATAGAAAAGAAATGGAATCCACTAAACAGATTCAGTTATAGTAAAGAGATTAAAATTTCTATTGAAAGTATATGCAACAGAATGAACAAATATGAAGGCAGAATATCACCTCTAGAAGACAGGACTGTGGTTAGTGATCATGAAAAGAAAATTTTTCTGAAAATAGCAAGGAGCCATGAAAAACCTATCCAACCCAACAGCTACTACATAATGAAAAGAAGAATAATGTAAGGTTGATCAAAATCAATGAAAAACCAGGAGATAGCACAAACAACATTAAAAAGCCTCTTCAAAGAAGTGATGGCAGAAAACTTCCCAAACGTGGAAAAAGAATTTGGCATACAGATAAGTGAGGCACATAAAACTCTAATTAGCCATAATAGAAAAAAAATCTTCCCCAAGACATACAATACTCAAGATCCCAGAAATTCAACACAAGAACAGAATATTTAAAATTGTTAGAGAAAGGAAATACATCATCTATAAAGGAAAGCCCATCAGAATTAGAGAAAACTTACCAATCTTAACCCTGAAGTCAAGAAGAGAAAGACTGAAGTATTAGAAGTCTTAAAAGAAAACCACCTCCAACCAAGATTGATGTAACCCACAACACTCTTTCAAAATTGATGGTGAAATAAGATACTTTTATGACAAAGAGCACTGAAGAAATTTATGACCCCCAAACCAGTGCTGAAAAATGTTCTGGACAGTCTACTGAGAGATAATTAAGACTACAACTCCATGAGCCCTAACAGAACTAATCACCAGGCAAACTAACCAATTAAACAGAGGGGAAAGGAAGGGAACCAATAACAGGAAACTAGCATAATAAGAAAAAAAAGAATAAATCTGAGGTGGGGATTTCACTCAGTTGTTCTGGCATCTGCCTGGCAAGTGCAAGGTCCCAAGTTTGATCCCCAGTACCACATATGGGCTCACGTCTGTAATACTAGCACTTGGGAGGCAGATGCAGGAGGATTGCTGTGAGTTCAAGGCTAACTTGGGATACATGGTGAGTTTAGGGCCAGCCTGAACTACAAAGTGACACCTTGTCTCATAAAAACGAAGAAGGAGAAGGAGGAGGAGGAGGAAGAAGGAGGAGGAGGAGAGGAAGAAGAAGAAGCAGAAGGAGAAGGAGAGGGAGAGGAAGAGGAAGAGGAGAAAGAAGAAGAAGTCAATACATATCAGATATAACCTTCAATGTAAAGAGTCACAATCAAAAGAAATAGACTGGCAAAATGGATCAAGAAAACTGTCCAACAATGTGATGTGTACAAGAAGCATATTTAACTCAAAAGGAAATTCATAGAGCAAAAGTCAAAAGATGGAAAATAATATTCCATGGGACAAGAACCTGGAAAAAAGCAGGGGTAGCTATTCTCTTTGCAAACAAACTGCATTCAAGCCACACCAATGAAGAAAGACAAATATTCATGAACCAAAATTAAAGATGTAAATGAGTTCTAGAATATATGATAGATATTGTGAAATAGAAAATATTCAAAGGGAAACGGGGCACAAGGGTAAGAAGTGAGGGGAAATAAATGTGATGGCTAAAAAAAGGAAACAAAGCTTATGTATATGGGGGCAGGGCATTGTAGGGAGGGCAGGGGAAGGGAGTAAAAATAAGAATTAAGATGTATCATGCACTGGTACGAATTCTCGATGTTGAATGTGATCATTATGTAGATATAAAATGTACTAATAAAATCAATTTTAAACAAAATAAAAATAGAAAACAGAAACCTTAAATCTGCTGGAAGATAGAATAGGTAGAACTCTTGAAGATGACACTATAAGCAAAGACTTTATGAACAAAACCCCAATTCCACAGGAAATATCTCAAAGAATCAACAACTGGGACATCGTCTTATTGAAAAGCTTTTCCATATCCAAAGAAATCACCACCACTCATAATGCTGAAAAAAATTTTACTAGCTATTCCTCACCTGAAGGTCTAATATCTAGAACACATAAAGAGTTTAAAAAAAATGAGACACCCCCCCTCAAAATTTAAAGATCCAATCAAATAAATGGCTATCTCAAATTTAAAAACACTTCTTAGATTAAAAAAAAAAAGAAGGGCTGGGGATTTAGTTTAAGTGTACCACACCTACCTTGCAAGGTTCAATCCCCCAGTACCAAAAAAAAAAAAAAAAAAAAAAAAGAGCAAATAAATATATGAAAAAAATGTTTGACATCACTACTTGTTTAAGAAGTACAAATTAAAACAATGCTGAGATTTCATCTTACTTCAGAAAGAATAGCTGTTATAAAGAAATCAATCCATAATAAATTTTGCCAGGGCTTTGGGGAAAAAGGAGCCCTTCTCCACTGTTGGTGGCAGTGTCGACTGGTGCAACCACCATAGAAATCAGTGTGGAGATTCCTCAAATAAATAAATAAAACTAGAGGCCTGGATATTTAGCTCAGTGGTTCCAGCGCCTGCCTAGCAAGCGCAAGGTCCCTGATTTGATCCCCAGTAACCACATACAATACGGGGTGTGGTGACTCACACCCACCAGCAATCAGTACCACATACCACAGTGCCAGGTGTGGTGGCTATTTCTGTACTCCCAGCTTTCAGGAGGCAGAAGCAGGAGGAGTGCTGAGTTTGAGGCTTGCCTGAGCTACATAGTGACCTCAGGGTCACTACAAAGCGAGACCCTATCTCAAAAATTAATTAATTAATTAATTAATTAATTAAAAAACTAGAGCTTCCATTTGACTTATCTCCCTTCATGGTATCTTCCTAAAAGAATTAAAAATATCCAACTACAGTGATATATGTTTACCCATGTTTATAGCAGCACAGTTTGCAATAACTAAGTCTTGAAATCAGCTTAAATACCCATGAAGCAAAAAATGATAAAGAAGATGTGAGTCTTTTTTTTAATACAGTGGAGTACTCCTTTGCTATAAAAAAGGATAAACTTGCTACGTAAATAGATCCACTTTGAGATCATACTCTTAAATAGGAACAAATCAGACACCATGTTCAAATATCACATTTATCTGGTGTGAAAAAGAGGAAGGGTAAATAAGGATGAAAATGTATGACAGGTTTTGCAAATTAGGAAGAATATGTTCAAATGAAAAGAGAGTCTAGGGAGGGAGAGAAGGAAAGGCAAGATAGGGAAAAAAGAATAGAAAGAAGAAATGGAAACAAAGTTTTTGTAGATAAGGAGAGGAAGAGGGGATAATGGAAAAAGAGGGAAATGGGGGAAGATGTAAGATATATCATATACAGATACAAATTCCCTATGATGAATGTGACCATTATGTGTATCTAAGATGTAGCAATAAACACTTTTTAAAAAGCAAATAATAAAAATATAATACATATCATAAACAGGTACAATTTTAAAACTCTCCGAGTCATTTTGCCAGGATCTACCAACCTTTTTTTTTCAATTCCTTTAAGAATGAAAAGAATAAAAATCATACGAAGGTAATTGCATGCTTTCCACGGGGGGAAAAAATCTCTTGAAGACCTCAGATCCAGAACTCAGTGTCCCCAGCCGTCCCAGCTGCGCTGCTTCGGACACAAGCTCTCTCTGCGGTGGTGCGCCCTCCCCATGGGAGGGGGATCAGAGGGGCGGGGCCCTCTCACCACCTCTGGGAATAGGCCTAGGATCCCTGCTTCTTCCTATTCAGGTCCTGCCTCGCTCTTTTTTTTTTAATTGAATTCTTTATTGGTACAATTTATATACATCTCAAAATCACATATAACTTTGGGAAATTTGTACCAGTATATGCCACAAGTTAATTCTCATTTTTACCCATATCCCTACCCACTCCCCCCTCCTCCCCCCTTTATACATGCTCTTTTATTTTCTTTCTGTATCATATTTATTCCTTCCCCTCATCAC
>PVIC010003520.1:0-33339 GCA_004025085.1 Thryonomys swinderianus | reverse complement strand
ATTCCTACAGGACTAAGAGAACAGACATAAGGGCAGGTAATAGGGAAGATGGACGTAAGCAAAGAATATTACATGCATTGGACCCTCCCAAAACAATGTGAAAGGGGAGCAAGAGTGATAGAGAGGGAAAGATAACTACCGTATGTGATGTGCCTATATGAATCTGTCAAAATGAAACCCATTTATCTGTATCACCCCAAAAAAAGGGTGAACAAATGAATAAACCAGGAAAAGAAATCTTTAAAGAAAAGAGCTGGTGGCAAATGTGTATGTTATATATTTATTTACAGCTAATATTTCATAGTAACTGAAATTTGAACATGTTATTGGGAGATTGACACTGTTAAGTAAACCATACTAACTGAAACACATTCATACCAGAGTCTTGCAAGATAAGAACTGCCTATTTTTGACATCCAGTGCTTTCTAGACTTATGGTTGAATCTATAAGGTTATCATGACTGTCTACACATTCATTATAACACATCATCACCTTTTGTAGAATTAGACCTACTATGTAAGAGAATCTAGCTGATAACACGAGCAGAGGGAGCTCTGGCACCTTCTTGGCCAGGAGACACCCAAAGGTATGGAAGCACATTTGTAATTCCTTACCCACATGTCCCTTAGGGACTGGGCCTAAATTCATGAAGTACTTAATTCTGCATGTTTTCGATCCTAACAAAACTAAGCTCAAAAGTCATAGATGCTTCACAACGTATTTTCCTTGTATGTAAAATCCTATCTCATGCAGATGAAAACAACACTGAGATTCTGTCTCACTCCACAAAGAATGGCTGCTATCTCAAAAATCAACCAGCTAGTGAGGCTGCAGAGAAAAAGGAATCTTTCTCCACTGTTGGTGAGAATGTAGACTCATACAATCACTGTGGGGATCAGTGTAGAGACTCCTCGGAAAACTAGGATTACAGGTCCCATTTGGCCCTGCTATTCCCCTGCCAGAGATATACATGAAAGAATTAAAAGATTCATATCACAGTGACATATGTGCATCCATGTTTATAGAAGCTCAATTTGTGATAGCTAAATCTTGAAAACAACCCAAATGCCCATCAAATCTAGAGTGGATAAAGAAGGTGTGGATTTTTCAATAAAATAGAGTATTACTCTGCCATAAAGAACGATAACTCCGAGTCACTTATATTCAATTAGTCAGATTTGTGGACACACTTGTAAGTGAAATAAATAGGTCACAGATGTGTACATACTGTATCTTTTCTCTAGTATGAAAAACTGAAAATGTAAATGAGTTCCAGAGTGTATGACTGATATTGTGAAATAGAAAATATTCAAAGGGAAATGATGGCTATGGGTAAATAACACGGGGAAAGAAAAAATGTGATGGTATAAAAAATGGAAACAATACTCATATAATCAGGGGATGAGAGTGGTAGGATAGGCAGGCTAATGGGAAAAAATGAAAATTAAGTTGGTTCATATACTGGTACACATTCTCAATATTGAGTGTGATCATGATGTGTATAGAAAATGTACCAATAAAGATTTTTTTTAAAAAAATCCTCTCTTGGCTGTGCTGAGGATGAAGTGAGATCATGTGTGTAATATTTTTCAGGTTATGCTGAGCTTACGATAGGGGTATTAAGTGGTGTCGACAGTAGAAATGATGACAGTTGTCATGCCATGGCATGTGATGTTGGGTACCTGAAAGAGGAATCAAGTACAGAATTTTAAAAAGGAATAAAACAAATTCTAAACTGGGATCCTTGAGCTTCCCAGAAGGTTATTACAGTACAATTTTATAATGAACTCACAGAGCATCAACTTTGAACATCTAGAACTTTAAAATAGGTTAAAATGTCTCTCGCTCGGGAAAAAAAATGAGCAAATAAGCACTGATATTCATCCATGCCAATTTGTGATGCCAAAAAGCATTTATGTCTCTGTTGTGAGCTTTATCCAACATCCATTTACCAGCTCCTGGTTTGCAAATCCAATTGCTCTACAATAGGGATTTGAACAGCAGAATTGGCAATACTTTAAGCTTGATAAATTGGAGCTGCCAGCACGATAGCACAATTGTTAGGAAAGAGTTCGACGCGCCCATTACAAGTGCTTCCTGTGAATTTACCTTCTAGCAAACTGACTTTCATTAACCGTCTCAATACTGTACACATTCGGTAAATTAGGACTGTACCCTAATTAGGACAGTTAAATTTACTTAGAGTAAATTACAAAAAAGACTGACATTATTCAAATAATTGAAGTCTTTGGCCTTTACAACTGTGTTTCCTAAACTATGTTTCATGGGACAATAGTATTCTTCATGTCAGTGTGTGTGTGTGTGTGTGTGTGTGTGTGTGTGTGTGTGTGTGTGTGTGTTCTTCAAAGAAAAGGAGGCAGAAGATTAATCATATATCTGCAAAGTCACAATACACGTCTGCATTCTAAAGACTGAGAATCTGGGTAATTTTTTTTTAAAAGACTTCAAATTAGATCAATCACATTTCACAAGTGCATTGAGCTAGATGCTTAAAAATCTATTAAAACTATTACTTCTCAGTGGACACAACATAAAGTTTTGAAACGCCTCACAAAAACTATAAATGAATTAGAGGTTCACACCATTACATGCTTTACATCTGAAAACAGAGATGAGATTTCAATAATATTTCTGCCTTAAACTCTTGATCAGCCACATGTTTTGGAGATAAAGTTCAGGTAGCTGCCAACAATTGGCAAAATGATGCATGAGTTTGTCTTGACCTCAGTTCCTCCTCCCTCTCACAGTCCGTTATTCACACTGGACCAAGTTCTACTACAAGGGACTCATCATCCTCCTTGGGTACAGTTTTGATTCAGTCATCTGAACTGATGTTCTAAATCAGGGCATCAGCAAGAAGCATTTCTCAGCCCCTCTCATGAACACTCAGTTCTGTGCTGAGAGGAACACAAAGGACAGATAAAGGCTGTACTTAACCTCACCAGCCTGACAACTTAGCTGAAGCAACTTAAAAGTAACTCCAGACTAAAAACCACATGGGACTTCTAATAGAAATCCACATGGGCTGGGGTACCTGGGAATCCTTGATGGAGGAGATGGACTGCAATAAGAACAGGACTTAGAAAAACATAGAGGGAGAAAGGAAATTTCATAGGAGAAAGTGTATCCAAGGCATTGGCCAGCCACCAGTGGGAGGGATGCCTGATCATTTGGCTGAGAGTACAACAAGGGATGAAAGAATAATGTACAGGGCTGAGGATATAGCTCTGTGGTGCTGTCACCTGCCTGACAAGTGCAAGGTCCTAAGTTTGATCCCTGGTTCCACCAAAAACACTATATAAAGAACAAATGATAGCTTATTACTTGGGAGCCTGGAGTCTGATTTTAGCTCTGTCCTGGCTAAGACCGCAGTCTCCCAACTTGTCAGGAATTATTGTTTATACAACATAGCAGAGGCACAAAGGCAGATATAGAGAACAGTGGAACTTAAGGCACTAATGAGCCAGGCTATAAAAGGGAAGAACAATGTATTCTTGGGAAGGACAGGTCGCAGTCAGCAACCACCCATGTTGTCTTACAGGTTGTAGTTAACAAGCCACCTGCATGATCTTTAGCTAATGTTTGATCTTGCCAAATGGCTGCCCAGGGTCATAATTCTTCACCTGGAGTTTCTTCTTCCTATTAGAGATCTCATAATCTCATCAATCATTGAGCTTTCCGTTGTGGGCCCTGGTGTGGGGAACTCTGTCTCCCTAGACCAGCCAAAGGCTCATTTAGCAAATCACTGGCCTTGGATTGACTTGTAATTTTAATCAATAGCCAAACTGTAAGCCAATTTAATATTGAAAGCCTGCTCAGTGTGGTTTTAAACTGGTCTCCTACAAAAGTAGCCAACAGCAAAAGGCAGGCCAAAGTTTCTGGATTTGAGAGGATGTAGAGGAAAAAAGTACAGAGCCCTAACTGGAGTGAAATAGCCAGTGAACCCAGAAAGAAATCATGTAGGTAAATACAATAGACTCCAGTGGCAGATTCTGCCCACCACAGTAAGGAGCTGAATATTTTTTGTCAAGTAGGAGAGGGCCACGATTATTAATGGCAAGGTCATACATTTGCGTCTGATTGTAAGTCTAGAAAGATCAGTCTTGGAACTCATATGGAAATGCTCGTGAAAGAAAACATCCAAAGGCCAAGTTTGAACTCACAGTACCGGCGGTGACAAACCTATGGCACACATGCTACAGAGAGCTGTTTGAATCATTGAGAGCTCTGTTTCTCTTTTAAGACAAAAGATTATTTTTTCTAAACTAAAACCTTTCTATTTAGATTTAATTGCAGTGTTGGCACCTTGGGATAAATAAGTGGATTTAAAATTGCATTTTGGGTGGTCAGCCTCTGAAAGGTTTGCCATTCCTGGGCAATGCTGTTGAAGTAATTTGGAATAAAATAGGAGCAAGAAAGAAAATGTAAATCTGATACTTGGAAGGCAGAAAAGAGGAGGTTTAGTGTGGCTGGAGGCTGTGGATCTCGGGCACAACCGGGGGGAGGTTCATCGTTGGCTCTGGCCCTCCCTCCCTGTCTTGTTCTTCTTCACTCTCTCTGTGTCCCGCTGCATAAGAGAAACAGCTTTCTTCCACCATGTCCAAAACTTCTGAAATGAGCTCAAATAAATCTTTTCTGCTTCAAAATGTGGGTATCAGGGATTTTGGCCACAATAGTGAAAAACTGATTAATACAAACCTTAAAGTTTCTAGTTCAGGAACATGAGCCATTCTAAGAACCAAGTTTTGGAGAAAGAAAATAAATTTTTACCAAGTGAGAAATGAAAAAAAAAAAAAGCCATGATGGCTTTCCAGGCTATCAGTTTGTAATTTAATTCCAATCTATATTTACATTATTTGCCACTACCTAGTCATTAATTCAACAACTACTTCATAAGCACCTATCATGTGCCAAGAAATATTCTAGACACTGGGGAAAGAGTATAGTGCAGTTTGAGGCAAAGAGAAAGATGGATGTAACTCCTAATTATAGGATGTGAAATTTCTCAGTATACTCACTATTTTCAGATTATAGGGAATAAGTGCAGATATTAATTGAATTTTTAGTCTGCCAGGCCTTTTGGATTCATGAAACTTAATTTCTCCATCAACACAAAGGAATAGATGTGTTATCCCTATTTTTCTTGGTTAAAAATCACCGTCTCTTAGGTTGTACATATAGAACCTCTGAGGATGCCTACAATATGAAAGAACCCAGCATTGGGCAAACACTGCTTCTTCTCTTGACACAGACAGCAGGGACTCCTAAATGGGCAACAGGGACATTTCACTAGGAGAAGAACAAGACGTGTTACAGTGCTGTCAGTCTCAGTGTTTCTACACCAACTCCAGCTGACCAGGCTTCTTGGATTTTAAGATGCTTAAGAGGGCCGGAGGGTTAGCTCAGTGGTTCCGGCACCTGCCTCCCAAGTTCAAGGTCCTGAGTTCGATCCCCGGTAACCACATACAATGTTGGGTGTGGTGACTCACGCCCACCAGCAATCAATACCACATACCACAGTGCTAGGCGTGGTGGCTCACGCCTGTAATCCCAGCACTCGGGAGGCAGAGACAGGAGGATTGCTGAGTTCAAGGCTTGCCTGGGCTACATAGCGAGCTCAGGGCCAGCCTGAACTACAAAGCGAGACCCTCTCTCAAAAAAAAAAAAAAAAAGATGCTTAAGATACTAAGATAGCATATTTAAGTTAAGGTGCCTCTTACAAAGACATGTTCCATTGCTATGGTAAAGAAGGGTCTCTCTCATTCCTCTGGGTCTCCCTGAAATCTACATCTAAAAGAGAAAAAAATGTCTTGCTTCATGGAAAAGCATTAATTTTATGTTGCAGTTTTTTAGATTTTTCC
This sequence comes from Thryonomys swinderianus, assembly GCA_004025085.1. Classification (NCBI taxonomy): domain Eukaryota; kingdom Metazoa; phylum Chordata; class Mammalia; order Rodentia; family Thryonomyidae; genus Thryonomys; species Thryonomys swinderianus. The sequence continues at coordinate 27,456 of PVIC010003520.1, read as the reverse complement.
CATCACAGAGGTGGCAATCTGCATCCAAACAGTTGCCCTAATGATTTTAAGACAACAACTATAAAACTTGCATTGGAGAATTGGTTTGTAACCATCCTTTATCATCTTTAACTTATTGAATAGTAGCAAGAAAATATACCACCAAGTAGGAATCATTTTGAAGACAAAAATACTACTTTTGGAAAAGTATTAAAATGATTGTATCATTAGTTTCTTACTAGTTTTGCAGTGTGCTTCTTTACCAGTTTGTTCTTAAGTCATGGAAGATAGATGTCTATGACCAGGTCTCCTATTTGTTTGTAAATTTAGGACATTGTGGGCCAAACTATGATAACCAAACTTTTATTTCACATAAATAAGAACTAAATATTAGAACTCTGGGAAGTATCAAGCTGAAAAGAACCTAGGAGTATAGGCATGGCCTGGCATGGGTGCATTTTCTTGCACAGGTAGCCAGCTCAGCTCTTTAGGCATTGGCATGCCGCCAGTGCTTTCGCTTGGCATGACTTCAAGGGCTTCATGTGTCCAGCCCAAGGCGGCCCCCTTCAGGATCCAGGAGCCAAGCTCACTGCATGCAAACCCGGCTGGGTCTTGGAATCAGTTTACATGGGCATGTTGTCAGAGAAAGATGTTTATGTGTGCAACCATCTGAAAGGGTTGAATAGAAAGATCAGAAGCAAGGTTAAGCAGAACGGAGCTGGGAAGAATTCCACATGTCCTTAGAGAACAGGCAGAGGATAAAAGAAGGTACAGTAGGGAGGCAGAAACAGAAGTGCATTCTTCACCGTCTGGCTGGCCAGCCCCGCAACCGTGCCAGTCTTCAAATAAAACCTCCTTGGCCTCAGAGCCTCTGTCGGCCATGCCAGCTCCATTGATTCACACAAAACCCCCAGGACTTTGATCAGCGACCAAAATGCAAACATTTTAAGCAATGCCCTGAAGAAGCTTGTTTAAAAAACAGTTGATGTAAGGGTTTAAAACAGTCCATTAACAATCTCATGTAGAAATGTGTATACATATATGCCACCCACGCTCACTTCCATGCACGAAAACACTTTCCACAGTCTATTAACAATACCACACACTTATGACGGCATACTCACTTTGAGTCCAAGGAAATGTTCTTTCTTTGCAAGTGTAAAGTCAGAAATATAAAATTAAACTCTTTTCTCACTGAACCTCAGAAACCAGGAGTGGAAAGGAGGAACAGGAAACCATGCTATATCCACCCATCGGACACAGAAAATGTGACTCACAGTTGGCACTGTTGACCCTATACATTCTTACCCGAGGTAGAAGAATAAGGTGCGAATTAACCACATAATTTTAGAGGCTACAAACATCCAAATGGTTATTTCCAACTTTTATTTCTTGTTGAGTGTCCCAACACTCTGTCACTCTGATAAATATCCTGTGTGTTATGACAGTTAAACAGCTGCTAAAAATAATGCCCAGCTATGCACTTTAAACACCAGCCTCCATGGACTCCGAGCACTTGCTCAGCCTCAAACACTAACTGGGGGCACCAGCTTTAGAGCGCAGCTGGCAGGATTTCCAGTGCTGAAACAGGCAGCCAGGCTTAATGGTGTGGACCCTGTCCTTCAGAAAAGATTATGAAATAATATTTGTCTGCCTTGAGTCATTTGGCCTCTGTTTCTGGATGCGGTGAATGCAAGAGCTCCATTTTGTAAAGCCACCCACCTCATTCTTTCTAATAGAATAATCGCACTCTGACTCCAAGTTATTCCTTTAACAGAATGGACACCTGGGCCCAGCGATGAGGTTTCTCCCAGCAAAGTCCTAACAAATGCACTAGTATAGGACAGCACTCGACAACGAGGGAAGCTGTCCGCCCAACTTTCAGCTAACACTTCTTCCAGCCAGAAAGGGAGAGAGTAGAAAAGCATCCTCCTGGGCCGGAGGATTAGTTCAGTGGTTCTGGTGCCTGCCTCGCAAGTGCAAGGTCCTGAGTTCATTCCCCGGAAACCACATGCAACGCTGAATGTGGAGACTCACGCCCATCAGCCATCAATACCACATACCTCAGTGCCGGGCGTGTAATCCCAGCACTCGGGAGGCAGAGACAGGAGGATTGCTGAGCTCGAAGCTTGCCTGGGCTACATAGTGAGCTCGGAGCCAGCTCGAACTACAAAAGCAAGACCCTGTCTCAAAAAAAAAAAAAAAAGAAAATTGAAAAGCATCTTCCTGATTCCCCATGCCTCACTGGCCTGCAGGGTGGAGCAGGCAGCCAGTAGACTGTCAGTACCTGAGTCTTCCAAAGGAGAATTCCAAACACTGCTCTGCCTGGATAAAGAGCAGTCCTTTAGCTCCAGGCAATCTGGGCCCAGTATGCTCTGTGCTGGGGTTCGAGGCTCAAAGAGCACTAAGAAATTTTCACCCACACACCCCCTCTGAGCTACAAAAAGTGCGGGACTTTCCCAAATTGCTTCTAGAATTAGCCAAACCCTCTGGAGCACAGCTGGAGAAGTACCCCCAGATTAACAAGCACCAGCGTCACCACAGCGGCTCCTTTGTGGTTTTACTTCCCCAAGTTGCCAGCTGGACCTTCTATTGTCTTCCTCCAGCTGAGCAAACGCTCCCCAAGGCTGCCTTCCCTGGGTTGTCCTCTCTTACGCATCATCGGCGCTCAGGGGAACATGGGAGTGATGACACCCTCCCACTGCAGCATTTCCAAAGCTTCTTCCCACTACATTTAAATAAAGTGTTGTGCACCTGTATCTAACTAGCAAAGAAAGCCCCCTCAGAAGTCCGCGCACAGAGAAGAGCAGACCTGGAAGTTGGTTTAAAGGTGCTGCCTCTGGAGTCAGGCGGTCTGGTCTCAGCTCCCGTCAGCGGCAGGGCTGTGGGCGAGCACTGCGTCTGCTTAAGCTCCGACCTTCATCTCCAAAATGTGGCCGCTGGAATGAAATGCTGGGGATATAAATTCCATCCAGCGTTATCACCCTTCTCATGGCTGAGGAAGAGAGGCACAGTGACGCTCGGAAGCTGGTGGACAAGTGTGCGTGAGAGTACCCGGAAGTGTTCGGTGGGATCCCTGGGCTGGGATCGCGCTCCTCGCCTAGCATCTGCGCACTCTTCCTGCGCCTCCCTCCCCTCTCAAAGGCCACTCCTAGGAGCACCGCCCAGGGGAAGTGTAGGTGCTGAGAGAATGAAGAGACTTGGAAAAACGCCGAGTGACACAGAGCCTCGGTGGCCCCCACAAGGTGCCCAACCTTGCTGGAAAAGGGTGCTGGGAAGGAGGAGCCGATGGGTGCAGAGAACCAGCAGCACTGTCAGCCCAGGGCCTGGACTCCTGTCTCTCCCACCAGACTCCTTTCTTTTAGTAGTTCATGCCTGCCATGCTCGTGGAGTGACTTGAAAATACCAGCTGGTAGGGGAAAGAATAAATATGAGTTGAAAAGAAACAGAAAGCACATGTATATAGGGGGTGGGGTGGGGGGTAGGGATATGTGTAAATATGAGAATTAACTCGTGTCACATACTGGTACAAATTTCCCGATGTTGAGTGCGATTGTGAGCTATATTACAATGTACCAATGAAGAATTCAATTAAAAAAATACCAGCTGGACCTCCTTGCTGTTTTCGCCCATGATATTCACTCTTGTCACTTCATTTCCCAGCAGATTTTTAATTTTAAATGAAAGTGAAGTGTGTTCTCCTGTTTTAGAAAGTGTCTCAAGTCCTCCACTGATGCGGCCGAGTCTGTGCATGAGTGGGGCTACAGGAAGGGATCCTGTCCTCCTGCTCCTGCCTGGCCACTTGATGACAGTCCTGAGCCCAGCGGCCCTATGCCTTAACTCTTGCCATTTTGTATAAGCCTCTCGAGTGCTTTTATCACAATGTCATCTAAATAATGCAAAATAACAGACATTTTGACATTTTAAAAGTGTCCCCAGTGATGGTTAAAAAAAAATTAAAAAATAAAAAAGGAAATAAAGCTTGTGTATATAGGGGTGGGATGTGGCGGTAGGGTGGGTAGGGGAAGGGGAAAAATGAGAATTAAGTTGTGTCATATACTGGTACAAATTCTCACTGTGGAGTGTATTTGGGATGTGTATATATAATGTACCAATAAAATGTACCAATTAATTTAAAAAATAAAAATGCCCCACATCTATAGAATAACTTTATCTATAATCCCATTTCTAATCTGTATTGAGTACTGGGGCATTGGGCAAATCTTTCCCTTTCTCTGAACATTTTCATGTCCAAAAAAAAAAGACTTTCAGATCCAAGCTCTAAAATGTTGTTTTGCATAATTCCCCTTTCCATAACCTTGCATCCAGGAAAGAAGGCAGACGTTTCTGCCTTGGGTTTGACCTGCCTGTGTCCAGCTTACCCTTGAAAAGGCCATGGGCAAGGTGCTTAGAGCCATGGGTCCAGAGCCAGCAGCCAGAGCCAGATGTGAGTTCCAGGCCCAGATAGAGACAGAACTGCAGAAGTGGGCACTGGGAGTGGTCAGGGTGAGGGACCAGGGAGGCATCCAGAGGGCAGAGAGCCTCAAAGCCCAGCTACTGTTGTGCTGCAGAGCTCTGGGGATGGTGTCAGAATCAGATCAGTTAATACACAATGGGGCACCGAGGAGTCAGTGCCTGGCACAGGATGACAAATGCCTGAGCTTTTGCTATAATCACCAGGGTACATTGAAGGCGCTCAGTATATATTGGCTGTGTCTAAGCCCATATCCGTGACCACCCAAAGAAGACTTATGTTCTCCACCTAGTTCTCACAACAACCCTGAGGAGACAAAATTGCTATTCTCATTTTAGGAGAGAGAAAGACAGACAGAGAGAGAGTCAGAGAGAGAGGGAGAGAGAGAAAAAATCTGAAAGGTAAAACAACAGACTAAAGACACAAAGTAGAACAGCATGCCTAAATCCATCCAAAATACAGTTACTTCATGTGACAATATTTCTTAGATAGTGGTGTGTGTGTGTGTGGTGTGTGTGTGTGAGAGAGAGAGAGAGAGTGTAGAGAGACAATCAGCTCTCATTTTTATTTTTACTATAATACTGGGCACCACTATAGGAAATCTGAGTAAAGCTTGTTTACCTATTTGTCTGTGATCTGGAAGTCTCCAAGAACATCCTTATGAAAGTGCTAGGGATGGAAATCTAAGCTATTATGACCTCTTTTCTTTTATCCACTAAATTCATTAGAACTTCTGGGTGTACATTTTGATCACATTCATCATAGGGAATTTCTACCTGTACATGATATATCTTGGTTCTTATTTTCTTCCCATTCTCCTTCCATCCATCCCTTCTACTCCTCCTCCTCTCCCTTTTTATAGAAGCTTTATTTCTATTATTTCTTTGTTTTCTCATTTTTCCTTCCCTCCTTTCCTTCTCCATTCTTTCCCTTCCTCTTTGAGCATTTCCCTCCCATTTCACAATATCTATTGTACATTTTAGACCTCATTCATACTTATGTATGTGTTTCCTATTTATTTCACTTGAGTATGGTTTCTAGGTACATCCTTTTAGCTATAAATAACTCTAATTTAACTTTCTTTTTAACTGAGTAGTACTCCATTTTATTTAATTTTATTTTATTTTATTTTTTTGAGACAGGGTCTCGCTTTATAGTTCAGGCTGGCACTGAGCTCACTATGTAGCCCAGGAAAGCCTCAAACTCAGCAATCCTCCTGTCTCTGCCTCCCAAGTGCTGGAATTACAGGCGTGAGCCACCATGCCCAGCACTGTGGTATGTGGTATTGATTGCTGGTGGCCGTGAGTCTCCACGCCCAGCATCGTATTTGGTTACCAGGGATCGAACTCAGGACCTTGCACTTGTGAGGCAGGCGCCAGAACCACTGAGCTAACCCTCAGGCCCTCCATTTTATTTTTTAAAAAAAACTTCTTTACCCAGTCACTGGTTGGTGGGTATTTAGGCTGTTTCCAAGATTTAGCCATTATAAACTGTGTCACTATAAGCATGGGTCTGTATATATCTCTGTGATATGATGGTTTTAATTCTTTTGGGAAGATACCACTAAGTGGGATAGCTGAGTTGAATGCAAATCTCTAGTTTTAGATTTGGAGGAATCTCCAGACTGATTTCCACAGTGGTTGCACCAGTCTATATTCCCATCAACAGTGGTAAAGGGTTCCTTTCTCCCCACAACCCTGAAAGCATTTGTTGTTGGATGATTTCTTTATAGCAGCCATTGTTTCTGAATTGAGATAGAATTTCAGTGTTGTTTTCATCTGCATCTTTCAAATGACCAATAATGAAGAACATTTTTCACTTTTTTTTTTTTTGCTGTTCTACTTCTTCATATGAGAAATGTGTTCATTTCAGATGCTCATTTCTAGATTGGTTCTTTAAATTTGGGGAATCTGATTTTTTTTAAAAAATTCCTTGTGTATTATAGAGAGTAGTCTTTTGTCTGAGGAACAGATGGTAAAAATTTTTACCCACATTGTGGATTATCTCTTCACTATGTTGTTTTTCTTGCTGTGCAGAGGGTTTTTAATAAGGTGAGATCCCAGTTGTTGATTATTTGCACACTACTTTCCATATGACTATATCATGTTCACATCATTATTTGGAGATGACATGATATTCTACATAGAAGACCCCAAAAACTCCACCAAAACACTCGACTTAATAACCAAATTCAGTAAAGTAGCAGGATATAAGACCAACACTCAAAAATCAATAGCCTTCCTGTACACGAATAAGAGACACTGAGAAAGGAATTTGAGAAACAACACTTTTCACGATAACATCAAAAAAAGTGAAACGTCTATGAACCAATCTAACAAAGAAAGTAAAAGACCTCTATTCGAGAGATGCAGATGGAAACAACACTGAGATTTCATCTCCACAAAGGATGGCTGCTATTGTGAAATTAACCAGCAACAAATTCTGGAAAGCCTGTGGGAAAGAAGGAACCGTTCTCCACTGTTGGTGGGAACGTAGACTGGTGCAACCACTGCGGAGATCAGTGTGGAAATTCCTCAGAAAACTAGGAGTAGAGGGGCCGGAGGGTTAGCTCAGTGGTTCCGGCGCCTGCCTCGCAAGCACAAGGACCTGAGTTCGATCCCCGATCCCCGGTAACCACATATAATGCTGGGCGTGGAGACACGCCCACCAACAATCAACACCACATACCACAATGCCGGGCATGGTGGCTCACGCCTGTAATCCCAGCATTCGGGAGGCAGAGACAGGAGGATTTGCTGAGTTCACGGGGCTTGCCTGGGCACCACAGTAAGCTCAGGGCCAGCCTGAACTACAAAGCGAGACCCTGTCTCAAAAAGCAAAAAAAAATATGATACAGAAAGAAAATAAAAGAGCATGTATAAAGGGGGTGAGGAGGGGTGGGTGGGTAAGGATATGGGTAAAAAATGAGAATTAACTTGTGTCATATACTGGTACAAATTCCCCAATGTTATACATGATTTTGATATGTATATAAATTGTACCAATAAAGAATTCAATTTATAAAAAAAAACTAGGAGTAGAGGTTCCATTTAATCCTGCTATTCCCTTGCTAGAAATATACATGAAAGAATTAAAAGATTCATATTACTGTAATATATGTGCACCCAGGTTTATAGAAGCTCAGTTTGTGATAGCTAAGTCTTGGAAACAACCCAAATGCCCATCAACTGGAGACTGGATGAAGAAGATGTGATTTTTCTATAAGCTGGATTATTACTCTGTCTGAAAGAATAATAAGTTTGAGTCATTTATACCCAGATGGATGTACCTTGAGGACATACTCATAAGTGAAATAAATAGGTCACAGATGCGTAAATATCATATCTTTTCTCTGGTATGAGAAACTGAAGATGTAAATGAGTTCTAGAATATATGATAGATATGGAGAAATAGAAAATATTCAAAGGGAAATGGGGTGTAGGAGTAAGTAACAAGGAGAAATAAATGTGATGGTAAAAAAAGGAATAAAGCTTATGTATATAGGAGGTGAGGGTTGTAGGTTGGATAGGGGAATGGAAAAAATAAGAATTAAGTTGTGCCATCTACTGGTACAAATTCTCAATGTCAAGTGTAATCATGATGTATATATCAAATGAACCAATAAAGATTCAAAATTTTTTTTAAAAAGTAAAAGACCTCTACTTTGAAAACTACAATAGTCTGAAAAAGGAGAATAAAGAAGATATTCAGAAAATTGAAATATATCCCCTGTTCTTGGGTAGGAAGAACCAATATAGTGAAAATGGTCATACTCCTAAAACTTATATAAAATTATGCAGTTCTGATTAAAATTTCAAGAGCATATCTCACAGAATTAGAGAAAACAATCCTAAAATTCATTTGGAACCAGAAGAGACCTAGAATAGCAAAGGCAATTCTGGGTAACAAAGGCAAGGGAGAGGGCTTCACAATCTCAGACCTGAAATTATACTGCAGAGCTACTGTGGTAAAAACAGCATGGAAATGGCAAAAGAACTAAGGATCAGTGGCACAGGTTAGAAGATGCAGAAACAAATCTGCAACCCCATTTTTGATAGAGGAACCAAACGCTCTCACTAAAAGAAACAGCTTCTTTAATAAATGGCGTTGGAAAAACTGGGTTTCAACTTGCCAAAGAACTATATCCATATCTTTCACCATGTACTAAACTAAAATCAAACAGGATCAAAGATCTAAATCTAAAAATAGGAACACTAAACCTGCTGAAAGATAAAATAAATATAGTGATCTCTTTAATGACATTGTGTGTACCACAGTCCAGTCAACTTTGTTCTATTGTAATCAAAGTTTTTTAGGTTAAAATAATGGAAACTTAAACTTGCTTCTGCAACAACAACACAATGACAATGAAAAGTTTGGTTAGAAAGAAACAGAGTTCTGAGGAAGGGGAGGGAGGCACCCTGGTCTCAGGATGAGCACATGGGCAGGGCAGACACTGCACAACAGGGCAAAGCCGGGAGGTTGCAAAGCCCCCAGGAGGGAGCAACTGTCCTGAGGCCTCTCCTTCAGCTCCTGAGGTTGTCCAGGGCAACTGATCACCTTTCGCTGCTTCCCTGAGAACACCAACAACCACAGCAACTTACTGAGAGCATCCAAGCAATGGATCCATGCCGAGGCTGGCATTTCTCACTCCCAGGGCAGATTCTCTAAAGTGGCCACATAGAATAGGGAACCCCGGTCACACACACACACACTAACTAGACAATTACATAAACTGCTAGCAGAATAAATCAGTTATTTGGATACAACTCTATCCGTCCTGCCACCAGGGTGTGTGGGAAATTCTGAGCATCCTTGAGGATATCTAATTCTCAGACACACACACTCGAAAGAAAAACGAGGCAGAGATTCTGAAATGGGACACATTCGAGCTGTCAGAAAATTGTCTGGAACCAGCAGCTGAGCCACGGCTGTGCCTGGCCTTTATGGGATGCTCCATCAGATGAGAACAAGGGAGGGACCCACCATCCGCGAAGCAGCCAGCCCCTTGCACCCCAAGAACCCCGGGAATAGGCAGCAGTCTGGCGTGGGATCCTCTCACAATGGCCTGGCAGAAATGGATGGTCCACACAGGGAAGGATCAATTGTAAAAAGCAGAATTAGTCATTCTAAATCATGCAGCTGTGGTCGAAAGGAGCTCTTCTAAAAATCATTAAACAATCATGTATTCCTATTGATTTATTCAAAATACCTTGAGGGAAAGCAGATTAAACACAAGGTAAAAGTAAGCTAATGCAGATTAAATGGATGAAGGATGGGCCAAGAGTTCCCTAGGTAGTTTTTGTACTAATGAGAGGAAAATTATATGTACACTATTACCAGGATAAAAGGGTCTATTAGAGGTCTTTTGCTTGACATATTTATGTATTTCAAATACTAAGTAGCATAGTGAATTAGGTTTACTCTGGACATTTGTTATTTTTATTGCATCTCCAAAGTGATAAACAGAGTTCTCCGTCAAGGGCAGCATGCCGCTCACTCAGAAGCCCTGCCTGGCAGACAAATCCCCATGCCAGGGCTCGTTCCTGGGTGTCGTTTATCAACATGCCCAGGGCCGTCTGACTGCAAGGACTAGGCCTTTGTGTGCTTCATAGAGCATCTTTCTCTGGGCCACAGTCAGAGAAGTCCTCGATTCCTCTAGAGGAATCTGTCCAAATGCCCTGTCTCTACAGAAACTGGAAATGAAAAAAAAGAAAACAAAGCTTGTGTTTATAGGGGCGGGGAGGGGGGGAGGTAGAGGAAGGGGAAAAATGAGAACTAAGTTGTGTCATATACTGGTACAAATTCTCAATGTGGAGTGTAATTGTGATGTGTATATAGAATGTACCAATAAAATCTACCAATAAAAATTTATATGCAAAAACAAAACTGGAAATGAGAAATGTCTATTACACATTGTGGTCACATGTGGGAGGGACACAGCAGGTGTCGTGGTCCTCATCGGGAGAGAAGGAAGCAGAAACATCGTGGCTGAGAGGCCAAGGACATGCAATTGGTGAGGCCGAGAATGAATATCTCACATATTCCACCCAGGTCAGGGTTCTGCTACACTGTGTCTCCATGAATAGTATATTCATGGGGCACTATTTTTGAAGTGACAATCTCACTAGAGTCTTTGGATGTCTGAAACCAAATTCACTGTTCTCCCTTAGCTACTTTCACCCACTGTACTCCTTGTGCCAAGCACCACCCCATTTTAGGCAGTCTGGGAGTTACATCATTCTCCCACCACCATACTTGACTTCATTCTTGACATGTTCTGAGCAGTTCTGGAAGGTTCTTTTGTGTCTTTAGGAAGGATGACTCTTTTTTTTTAATCAATTGAGTTTATTGGTACATTCTAGAAATACATTATGTTCACATTCCTCATTTGGGAATTTGTACCTGTGTACATAATATATCTTCCTTCATATTTTTTTTCCATTCCCCTGTTCTCCCTTTATTTCCCACTCCCATACATATGAAAGCTTTGGGGGTTTTTTTCTTTTTACCATAAAATTTTTTCTTTCCCTTCTTTGCTTCCCCTATCCTCCCACCCAGTTCCTCTTTCCCTTTGAACATTTTCTTCCTATTTTACAATACCTATCATACATTCTGGGCCTCATTTACACCTCTTCAGTTTCTCACACTAGAGAAATGATACAGTAGTCACACATTTACATCCTATTTATTTCACTTCTGAGTATGACCTCAAAGTGCATCCACTTAGCTATAAATGTATCTAATTTATATTTCTCCCCCTGCCTCAGTACCAAGGACTAAACTCAGAGCCTTGTGCTTGTGAAGCAGGTATGGGGCCACTGAGCTAAATACCCAGCTTAATTTACCTTTCTTTTTTAAAGTTAATTTTTATCTTTATTGGTACATTGTATATACACATCATGTTCACGCTCAGTATTGGGAATATGTAGCAGCACATGACACAATTTAATTCTCATTTTTTCCCATTTCCCTACCCACCCCCACCCCCTAAATACATAAGCTTTGTTTCCCTTTTTTTATTACTATCACATTTGTTATTTACCCCTCATTACTCACTCCCCCACCACTTAATTTATCTTTCTTTATGGCTGAGTAATACCTCATTTTATTTTTTTAAAATCTTCTTTATCCAGTCTCCATTTGACGGGCATTTGGCTTGTTTCCAAGATGTAGCTATCACAAACTGTGCTGCTGTGAACATGGGTGCACATATGTCACTGTGGTATGATGTCTTTAATTCTTTCATGAATATACCCAGTAGGGAAATAGCACGATGCCACTGCTGGGTGACATACAAAGGAAAAAATAGTTCATAAAACTATGACAGCATGTCCTATGCACCTTATTCACTGGAGCTGGCACAGTGTAACTTCTGGCTCTTTCCCAAAGTCAAAATGACCGTGAAGAATAAACATTTTGAGTTGAATTGGAACATCAAGGCAGTCTCAAGAGCTCGATTAATGACCTTCATGAAAGAGGACTTTCAGAATTGCTTCGGAAAGTGGTAAGAAAGATGGGATAAGTATGTTTTAAAGGAATGTTTTTGAGGAGAATGAATGGCAACATAGCTTTTACTACAGCAATTTTCAATATTTAAATGCTCTTTTTATTACTGTGTTTTTCAATCACACCTCATGTTTAACACGATGCATTTAAATAATGAAAAGTCCTTTTAAACTATTTTTATTGAATAATGCACCGCCAGGTACAGCTCGCGCTCGAGCACCGTGCGAGGGAATCACGGACGCCTCGCAGCGGGTTCCACGGCCCGCTCTAGCCCCCGGCGGTGCGGTTCGAGCCGGTTGCCGCCCTTGCTTCCTTCCTCTCTCTCAAGGCCGTTCCACACCGACAGCCACCTTGATCGTTCTAAAATGGAGCTCTCATCCTCCTACCCCCTGTTTGTAAAATCGAAGAGATGGGGGACACCATCCACGTTTCTGTTTCTTTCTTTTCTTCCCAGAGTGGAAAGGTGTCACGGAAGCTGAAGTTGAGCCCAGCTGTGAGAGAGGCCACTTAGAAAGGAGGCGTTTCTGGGAGGCAGGCCCCGTGATGAGCTTGGTCAGGAGAGGCTGGTTCAAAAGCAAACTCAAGAAGGCTGTATGGTAGGGCTGGAGCCAAAGCCAAACCTCAGGATGTGGGGAGGCGGGCAGCAAAGCTAAAGAGAATGCAACAGTGTGAACTCAGTGCTCATGAAGATGCATGTGGCGTGAGCACATCATGGACAAGATCCAATTACAACGATAGAAACAGAAACCTCACCATTGTCTACAGTAATGACCTTGACTGGTAGCTAGCGAGACACAGCAACCATTCTCTACTCCGCAATCCCCATTCCCTGCTCAGACCTCCTAGATCAAATATTTCAGCTTCACAAAAGGAGCCCACCAGTATGTGACTTCAGAAGTTTCCTCATTCTCTTTTTTTTTTTTTTTTCAAGATTGTCTCGCTTTTGCAGTTCAGGCTGGCCTTGAGCTCACTATGTAGCCCAGGCAAGCCTCAAATTTAGCAATCCTCCTGCCTCTGCTTCCCGAGTGCTGGGATTACAGGTGTGAGCCACCATGCCCAGCATTGTGATGTGTGGTACTGATTCCTGGTGGGTGTGAGTCACCATCAGCCCAATTGTTGTATGAGGTTAACAGGGATTGAACTCAGGACCTTGTGCTTGCTAGGCGGGCACTGGAACCCTTGAGCTAAATCTCCAGCCTATGTTCCTCATTCTTTAACACACACCAATTTGCAAACATTTTCATGCTGCATTAGACTCCTTCCAGCAGCCACCTGTACTTACGAATACTGATGTAACAGTTGACAGAATCCAGTGTTTCATCCAAATCAAGCAGTGACTCTCTTATCTACAGAACAGATATCATCATATATTTATGTGTGGTCTGGCCAGAAAATGAAAGAAACATTCTCTCCTAGTTATAAGAACAAAATCTGTCACCATTTCCTGCCATCCATCTAATTGTGGTCTTTACATCCCAGAGCTAAAAAATGATAGTTATCATTTAAAACAGTAACAGCATCTTGCATTTTTCATGCTGCTGAAATTATAAAATATAATTGTTCCTTTAATCATGACTTCAGTCTATGGGAGCAACAATGAGTTATTATTTTTAGTTTGCAAATTATTTCTAATTCGCTGGTGGGAAAACATTCAGCCATACTGATAGCTTTCCTCAAAGTCACCTGAGTCACTGGTGACAGAACTTGTCCTGGAGCTCTCTTGAGAAGTTAGCCCTTTTGTAACAATCTCGGGGTTGCTTGGCAGAAGGCAGGCAGAGACCCTAGTTTCAATCCTTTGCACCAGATAATAATGGAAGTAACAACAATAAACAACTTAGCTTAGGTTCTTCATTACTAGCTTGTCACTGCGTAACAAATTAGATATGAGACGGGATCCTTATCTAAGCAATGGTGAATACTTTAAAATATTTATCTCTAGACTTCAACAAAAACGTAAAACAGAATGTTATAGATTAACAGTGGTAGGGTTTATTCTTCAATATAACATTTTGCCCAAGTACTAAAGTAAGTTAAAAATCACAAGAAGTGTATATGTCCTAAGAGCTGATATTGCTTCTACTTCATTCACTTCTATCCCTCTGCTGTATTTTGTCAGATGTCACCAGCACACACACCTCCATGTACACATTCACCCATGCACATGAGCACACATGCACAGTATCTACAAACTGTCTACAGTTACCTTGGATAAATGCAACCAGTAGAGTCAAAGATCTGAAAAATGTCTGTTTGGCTAATGTTGCTTGAATACTGTGGAATTCACAGAGAGGGCAAAACTGCTGTCCTTGTACGTGTCACTAGTGTGCAAAACACAAGCCATTTTGACCTGATCCAGACAGTGTCCTGTTTCCAAAAATCATCAAATAATAGTGTAGACTGCATTCTAATCAAAACGATGGGGAACACAGCTTTGTCTTTCATCTGCCAGTTGGGTTGAGCTTCCTAAGAAGGGACATCAGAAAAGAACTTCTCAGCTCCAGGTGTCTGACCCAGTTGACGATGTCTTCTGTCCTCCTTTGGGGAGGAGTGTCACTATGGCCGTGCAACCCAGCAACAGGAAAGGCCTTTCTGCTTCCTGAAAATGAGCTCTATTCACAACTGCTTTTCCAGGGTTTGACTGTTCACATTTTCTTGGATGCTGTTAGAGTTATAAAATAAACACTTCCAAAATTGTTTTCTTAAAAGTCAGTCCAACATAAAATAAAATGAAAAGAGTTGTTCTGAGCCTTCAGTTCAACATGAATGCATTTAACTAGGAAAGTATCTTTTTCCTCTTCTCTTTGAACATTTGCAGCCTGAACTTTGCTTTTCAAAGTTTCAATGCTGGCTCGCTCCACTAGAGACTTCTGTTTGATGACTGGCTCCTTCCTAAACTCCAAGACAACATTTGAACATCAGTTATTTATTCAAGATCTGAATTCAGGCAGCTACTGAAACAGGTGTTTAGGAACTTGTGGTTGAGTAACTGTGGGGCTTAAACCTAGGACATAGAGTAGGAGGCTTAAATGTGTTTCTATACAGGAAGTACTTTAAACAACTTGATTATCTTACCTTTTAGCAGTGAAATTGCTTATGAAAATCGGTGCAATGAACAGGCTCATGCATTCATCCTACAAACTGTCATGTGCACATACTAGGCACTGCGGATAGAGGGTAAGAAGGCAGACTCAGTCTGTGCCCTTCAGGAGCTCACACAAAGCAATCTTTATTCCATCTAAAATGGAGAAGAAATTGACCATGTCTGTCTTATTTTTAAATGTCATTCTAAATGGACTTTCTTATTACGATTGCTTTAGTCAGAGGCACTAAGAGCGAATCAAGTACCCAGTATATCCCTCCCCACTTCAAAATAATTCTTGATAAGTATGTGTGTGAGACAACTGTGGAGGGTGCATGCTGCATACAGTTATTTCTTAGTTAATCCCTTTAGAGATGGGAGGACTTGTTAAGTGTCAGGATGAAATGCCTAGCAAGGGAGGGAAAGCCTCCGTTCGCATGGGTTTACGTGTTTCATGTGCCTAGTGAGTCTCAGCTCTTCATTTTCATTTCAGGAAAGTGTCATTGAAGAGACATCTTTGTGTCGTCTAACATGTGTTTAGTGATCATTTTATCTGTAAGTGGTGAAGATCATATTAAGCGATTGCTCTCTCTGTCTAGTTAAAGCTGACAGGGTTGTCACTACTTCAGTGATGGATTCAACATCCCAGCTTCTTTTCAGAAATACGTCTTTTTCTATACCAAAGAAATGCAGACAGTCTAAGAATGGATTTAGCCAGCAGTGTACAATGGATTCAAACTCAAATTCATAGAGTTGTTACTGAGAAAGGAAGTTTTCTTTAAAATGTGTCTTTTCTCTGTCCCCTAATCCCGACCTTTTTTTTTTTTTTTTTTTTTGCTTTTTGGAGACAGGGTCTCGCCCGACCTTATTTTTTGTTTTCAGTGTTGAAATGGTTAGTTTGATCACTATTTAATGCTGCCTTCTTGAAGATGTTCTCCTAAGATAATTCTACTGCTTCTCCCCAATTCCTCTGCTCTCCCTGATAACAGATGTGTCATTCAGCAGTGCTGTCTAGGATTAATATTCCTGCCTTAATGGATAAGAATGACTCTGCTGGTGGGAATTTCTAGCCAGAAAAGATAACAAATCTAGTCATGGGGGAAATTATTTGGGCAAATGGAGGCTTAGAGTATTCCTTAAGTAACAAGTAGTTATAGACAGAGCATCTACTAATGATAGCAAAATAAATGCCTGGAAAATATTTGAAAAGTATATTGCTTTTATTACACCTATTTCTTTCTTGCTTGGAATTAGTGGGAATCTGAGTACTGAGCTGTAGAATCATTTTAATTATTGCACTTTAAGTAAAGACAATGCTCACTTCCATTATAAACTGACATATCACATGTTTTCTTTTGGTTGATGAAGGACTAACTCCAGATACTGGCATTTACTGACTTTGATTATTTTTTAAGCTAAGTTTTAATTGTTTATTTGTATATGTTTGTAATAGACAGAAATTATATTCATTTTAGGGAATGGCACATACACATATTATAGTTTGATCATTTTTATTCTTAAGTTCTTACCTTGAAAAAACTCATAGACTAGTGTAAGGTGCATAAGATCTTGGTGAAGAAATATACTAAAAAAAAACAGAAAAAGTATGTACCTGGGGCTAAGAAGGGAAGGAGATAGGAAGTTGCTGAAGCAGTTGGAACAGGGAAAGGCAATGGTCAGCCATCCACTCAGCGGTGAACAATGAAAAGGTCAGGCCACTTTTACACATTACTGTGTCTTTCACAGGCTAAAGTGAGCATTAAAATTCTGAGGTCCTGCTCACCTCCCCAAGTTAAGCAAAAACAGAAAACGGTGCCACGTCCAGATTGTAACGATATTTAGAAATGGTTTGAACATCTGGGGGTAAATATGAGGTCACCCTTGGAGTGCCGCCGTCAGCCTGGTCTCCCGCTCCACCACACCACACCCCAGTGCACCCCATCCTTCCTGGCTCACCTCATGCATATCCATGGGGCAGCTGCCTGGTAACTCAGACAGAATTCTTCAAAAGGCCCCTGGGGGACTGTTAATCACAATAAATATTACACGTTTGTCCTTCCACAGACCTCTCTTCAGAAGACTTCTATGCGAGCCGCTTTCATTGTTATGACTGCTCTGTTTTCCCTCGCAGTAGATTGATGGTGCTTGGTGGCTTTCCCCAGGTCACCCAGCAGGACGGTTACCCCACCAGAAGTTTCTATACTGCCCGGGAATCAGAGATGCTGGAGAATGGAGCTCCGCAGCAGCCAACACAAATATGTCAGTGGATTTTACAAAGGACTTTCTAATAAAACAGCAAAAACCCTTTGCTGTACCAGGTCATTCAGCAGGCTGTGCTAATGTTATTTCAAGGAGCTCTGCCGACACCAAAATCAACCAAATGTGGAACTCAATTTTGTGGTATTTGGTGGCAGATAAGCATCAGCAGAGATTAAATTTTAGACACTGACTTTGTAAGACAAAGTTCACTTTACCATTTACAGTCTTTTTGAGCCATTAAATACACATACGTAGGAGCAACTTGCCAAATACCAGGGGGCATCCTGTAATATCCAGAGACATCTTCAGCACTAGGAATAGGATGGTGTGAAGGAGGGAGCTGCTATTTGATCTACTGGGTAAAGACCAAGACAACTGCAGGACTTTCTACTGTGCCAGGCATGGTTCCCTCATCAAAGAATTACCTGGTCCATCCAGTTGATAGTGCCAAGATTCATCCTAGGACCAGAAATGATAGTTGGCACAGAAATAAGAGACAGTTCAGATGTCATCTAAGCAGTGTGTAGACCTCCAGGTTTCGTCCCTCACCTGGCAGCACTATCACCACCCACCCCCTCTTTTGCAGTAAATTTCTGTTCTATCTACCTATATTTTAAAAATCCAGGTACATTTGTTAGAAAGCTTGTTTTAGACAATGATAGGGTATTACATTTATCTTACATTCTCATTGCTGGGATACAATACCTGACACTCATGAGTTAAAGGAGGGAAGGTTTATTTGGCTAACAGTTTGTAGAGGTTTCAGTCCAAAATCAGCTGTCTCCAAGGCAGAGTGGGTCATGGCAGGGGAGAAATGGTCCATGGTGTGGCAGGGAAGAAGCAGAATGGAATCAAGTGAGGAGAATCAACATATATATACTCTTCCAGGCCGCTCCCACACTGACTCACCTCTTCCCATTAGGCTTCTCCTCTAAACATCATACTCAGCTAGAAACCCATGAACAGGCCAACCAGCATCACACCCATGAGCCAATCATTCCTAAAAGCCCCATCTCTCTGAGCACATGAAGTATGGTGGGGGCAACTTTAAGATGTAAGCCAACACAGTTCTGTATATAATCACTGGGATTTAACATTTTGGTCCAAATTATAGATGATTCCTTTTGACTGTTCTATAATATTCTATCATATCAATAAACCACAAATTCATCTTGAAAGATATTCAAGTCAGGGGCCGGAGGGTTAGCTCAGTGGTTCCGGCGCCTGCCTTGCAAGCGCAAGGACCTGAGTTTGATCCCCGGTAACCACATATAATGCTGGGTGTGGAGACACACCCACCAACAATCAACACTGCATACCACAATGCTGGACGTGGTGGCTCACGCCTATAATCCTAGCACTCGGGAGGCAGAGACAGGAGGATTGCTGAGTTCGCGGCGGCCTGCCTGGGCACCATAGTGAGCTCAGGGCCAGCCTGAACTACAACGCGAGACCCTGTCGCAAAAAAAAAAAAAAAAAAAAAAAAGATACTCAAGTCATTTAAAAGTGCTCATATCATGAACAGCACTCCTATAACATTTTATATAAAAATCATAGTGTGTATTTCTTTATGTATATAAATATAAAATGTATACAAATAATACAGTATCTCCTATATTGTATGTAAAATTATGAAATAAACACACCCAGTATATTAACATGATTATTTCCCTCTTGTGAGATTTCATTTTCTCCTTTGTATTTTTTATTCTTCTACAATGAGCATGTATCATTTTGTAATAAGAAAAATGTTTTCTATAAAGCTAGATTAGCATCATCTCAAATGATAAGAACACTCAAATGCACATAAATATCTATAAATTTGATGTAAGATGCTAACCTCATTATGCTTAGTTTACAGTAATCCACAGACTATTCATGAATTTCTCTTACTAAACCTAAAGCTAGATATTAACCAAAAGGCCTGGCTACATCTAGGTAAACCCCACTTCTGAATTTCCTTACACACTATATCAAGTCAAAGGCAAAACTGCACTGTACACACACTACAACCTAAGAAGCATAAATAAAATTGAAAACTCAAGTAAAAGCGACCTTCTTGTTGGTATCCTCATGCATAATTACAAACATAAGTTTTAGCACAAAAGACTTTAGACTACCTTGAGAGTCAACTGGAAACCACACAGCTAGTACCACAATGTATTCCAATTGAATTAGCGATTAACCACAAAGCATAAAATTATAGACTAGGAAACCAGAGAAGAAATTCAGCTCTCACTTATCCCCAAAGCCCTACTAGAAGTACTACGTACTGTGTAGTTTGCAGCCTAACCTTTCATGACTGTCAGTCGTGATCAAGGGACGAGGATAGTTCTGTAGTCAGGTGGTGCTCTGTGACACATGCTGTGGGGTGTGACGGGGAAGGGGGTTGTCTATCCTGCCCTGTAGCTGCTTCCTCCTTACAGCAAAGGCGGCAACTTACCTCAGGAGAGGACACCTGAGCCCAGTGGGAACAGAGCACAGCCCAGGTTTGCATCCTCTCTCCTCACTCCCATAATACAAAAGCACCTTTTTCAAGTCCATCTGAGAAAATACTGCAAAGGCCTGAGTTAATTGTGTTTTTTGTGTTTAACTGTCCACCTCATTTTTCCTAGGAGAGAAAACCTCCAAGCTTCCCTCCAGATGGCAAAGCCTTTTCCCCTGTGCTACAATTGCCTGCTGTGAACGGTGGTGGAGTGTGTGCATCTGCAGGCTGAGCAAGACAGGTCAGATAATAAAAGGCAGCCAGAAAGCACACGGAGAGTAACAATGCCATAACTGGGCCAACACTCCGTCTCTCTGCTCAACAAGCTTCCCCTTCAAAGAAAATGCAGACCCACCGGATACGGAACCGAGAGCACTTTTTGCTGGGACAGGTGAAAGCCTGCAGGTGGCAGCCCCCTCGCCCCCTCCCCTGCGTGCAGCAGCCCCCCCCCCCGCTTGCGCACGTGTTGGCATCGCAGACAACAGCCACGTGCAGGGACGAGCCACGGCGGCAGAGACGCCCTAGAGTCGGCTCCGTGTTTGCCAGAGGTCTTAAGGGGATCTTTCATTTCATTCCGTAATAATGCCCTTTTTGTTGACAAAAGTAAATTGATGATAGTCAAGAGGGAAGCATTTGGTGGAAAAATTCTGTTGACCCTTTTCAGATTGAATTTGACCACAGAACAGGATACCAGCAGTTGCAGAAATGATAGATTATCGTAATGACTGCCAGGATGGCCTTTTGGCATGTTTAAATGACAATAAATTTTACCAAGAAGAAAGCAATTTTACTACTTTGAAACAGGAAGGAAACAGAGTGTTTAGGGTGTAAATAAATTGGGAGTCGTTAGCAGCGAACATATTCTTTCCACAGTGCAATTCTCCATCAATGGCTATTCATACTTAATTTAATTACATGGATTTACCTAGCTAATTGTGCTTATTCATTCCAGGTCACAAAATTCCCAGGCCAACAATTTTGCTCTCTGCCTGCTCCCCTTATGTGTACAAACAAACCTTCTCCTTCCTTCTTCCTTCCACAGATACATAAACACGATGGGGTAGCTAGATGACACTAACCCACTGAATAGCCTGTTAAGGTGAGTAAATTAGAGACAAAGCCATTGCATGACTTTTTCTGGGCTTCCAAGGCCTCTTTGGGGCTCAGTCCTTAACCTGCCTCTGCCACAGAGGGTGGAGAAGGAGGGAAAGGCATGCAGTGCATTTTCAAACTTCGTCAAGAACTGACTGTATTAAGACCCACATGTACAATCCCATTTCATTGGAAAATGCCATGCTCACAATGGGTATAAACGGTGTATCTGAAACTCCACTTAGAAGATCATTTAAAGACAAAATTTGATGGAATAGTTAACAAGTCCATGATTAACCACCTGCTCACAGGCAGATGCTGGCTCCATCCACAGCCTCAGTTTCGAGCCAGGTTCAGCTTCCGGTGTCCCGGGTCATAGCAGGCAAAAGAGACACACGTCAACTCAAGCAAGTTAACAATGCGCTTTACTGCACCGGTGTTGCTCTTGAGCTGACCAAACAACCACAGTTTCTCCAAAGACCTCATTCTCATTCTGCACTCCGCACACTCTAGACCGCCCTTTCCAGTGAGACAGAAAGGAGGGCCTGAGTGATTGGCTCCTGGCCTCACCAAAACCAAGCACATGTGTTTCTTTCTACTTGCTTCAAGTTCCCCAATTTGAATGCTTTTCCTGAGACCATATTAGAAAGGTTTTATGTTCCGATAATTTTGTAAAGAACTGGAGAAACTTCTACCAACTTTGGGCCAAAAGCATCATTTTGTTGGTCTCCATTCAACCCTGGGAACTACTGAAACTTGGTGCGCTGGTGAGACACCCAGAGGATCTGGTGTGCTCAGCACAGCGAGTTACTGGCTATTTTAGAATTAATCTCCTACAGAAGAATCCATAAGGAGATACTGAGTGAAGAATGACAACAGAGAAAGTTTAATGAAGTTGAAAAATGAGGAATAAGGTTGAAAACTATGAAGCCTCTATCCCAAGAATAAAGAACTGTAGGGGCCAGAGATTTAACTCAGTGGCTGCAGCATCTGCCTTGCAAGCACAAGTTCAGTCCCCAGCTAAATACATACCACAGTGCTGGCCATGATGACTCATGGCTACCAGCAATCAGTACCACACACCACAATGCCAGGGGTGGTGGCTCACACCTGTAATCCCAGCACTTGGGAGGCAGAGGCAGGAGGATTGCTGTAAATTTGAGGCTTTATCTGGGCTACAGAGTGAGCTCAGGGCCAGCCTGAACTACAAAACAAGTCTCTGTTTCAAAAAACAAAAAGTTAGGGGCCGGAGATTTAGCTCGGTGGTTCCAGCGCCTGACTCACAAGCACAAGGTCCTGAGTTCGATCCTCCGGTAACCATATACAATGCTGGGTGTGGTGATTCACGCCCACCAGCCATCAATACCACATACCACAGTGCTTGGCATGGTGGCTTATGCCTGTAATCCCAGCACTCAGGAGGCAGAGGCATGAGGATTGCTGAGTTCAAGGCTTGCCTGGGCTACATGGTGAGCTCAGGGCCAGCCTGAACTACAAAGTGAGACCCTGTCTCAAAAAAAAAAAAATGTCACATATGTGCACCCATGTTCATAGCAGCTCAGGTTATGATAACTAAATCCTAGAAACAACCCAAATGCCCATCAACTGCAGACTAGATAAGGAAGATGTGCTTTTTCTATAAAATGGAGTATTACTCTGCCTTAAAGAATGATAAGTTTGAGTCATTTCTACTCAGATGGATGTACCTTCAGGACATACTCATAAGTGAAATAAATAGGTCACAGGTGTGGAAATATCTTATCTGTTCTTTGGTATGAGAAACTGAAGATGTTAATGAGTTCTAGAATGTATGATGAATATTGTGAAATAGAAAATATTCTAAGGGAAATGTGGTGGAGGAGTGAGTAATGAGGAGTAAAGAAAAAATGTAATGGTAATAAAAAAAGGGAAACAAAGCTTATGTATTTAAGAAGTAGGAGTGGGAGGTGGGTAGGGAATGGGAAAAACATGAGAATTAAATCGTGACACATACTGGTACAAATTCCCAATATTGAGTGTGATCATGATGTGTATACACAATATACCAATAAAGATAAAAATAAACTTAAAAAAAGAATAAAGAACTGTAGGAGCTCAGAAATTGGAGAAAATGGCCTCTAGTTGGTGGTGCAACTCATAGACTGCTTGCCTAGCATGTCCTTGGATTGGATTCAATCCCCAGCACCAACCAAGAGGGAGGGTCCAGAAGAGGAAGAGCAAGGTGAAGGGTGGGGTAGAATGGAAGGAAAGGGAGAATGGAAGGAGGGAGGGAAGGAGGAAGAGAAACCAGAGATGGAAAGACAGGCTGGGAGGGAGAGAGGATGAGAAAAGGACTAAGATGTGTTATGTACATGTACCAAGTCCCCAAGGTGAGTGTAGCCATTGTGTACTATCAACATGTACTAATAAAAATTTTTAAAGGGAGAAAATGGTCTCTACATTGTGTCATTTTACAGAAAGGGAGACACAAAAAGGGTAGAGACAAGATCTGAGGGAGTTTCTCAAGGCCACAGACTTTAGTGACAAACTGGCCTAGAAAACGAAGGACTTCTTGCTCTTGTTCCTACATGCACATTCCCACAGGGTTATCCCCCATTCGCCTTGAGAAGACACTGTCTCACCTGCACGAGGTCCTGAGTGGTGTTCACATCTCCTGAGAACCAAGGTCGAGTGCTGGACTTGCAGGGTTGAGACGGCACAGTTCTCCACCTCTGCACGGCCTTCCCAAGGTTCATCACTGCAACCGAAGAGTTGGCAAGAACTCCAAAGGGAGCAGGGTATTTTTAGGCCCAGGGACAAGATTATCTAGCTCTGGCTGAAATGAATGCCAAGGGTCAGAACTCAGCCAGTTTCCCCGCAAGTCAGGGTGGTCGTCAGGGAGCTGTGGACACTCGAAGCCACTGCCACAATGTCCGTGTCTTTGGTGGATCTGGGCCTCTCGGTCTCCCTCTACCATGGAGGAGAATGCTCCTCCCTCAGCTTTGTCAGCTCCCCACCAGCTTCTCCCAGGCCAGTGTCCAAGGCCAGAGCTGCCGGGGTTGCTGCTTTGTTTACATCTCCCACTGGGGAGCAAAAGTGTGCCTTGCTGAGGTCGCAGGGTGCCAGGAAAGAGAGTGCTGATGCCAGCATATGGAAACAGCCTGGCCTGCTCACCGATGACTGCTAATTCTTAAAGCAAATCATCACAGATAGGATATGATGAAGGAACTTGGGTCAGTAAGTGACTGTTGACCTCTCATCATGAGTAAACATGGTGGCCTTGTGATTCCCCCCCCCAGAAATATTCATTTTCTTTCTGTCTGATTTCTACTTGACTGGCTTTATGATTTGCTTATTTTGTCAGGTTGATCAGATACAATTAGCATGTCTTCCTAATAAAGATTAATAACTGCTCAGATCAACAAAGGGCAATTAGATGGGGGCGTATTTCACACCACTGTGGGGTGAAGGTGGCTTATTTATTTGTTTTGGGGCTGTTGAGCATATGCATGGCATCGGAGGCTGTATGTACACCACAGCAGGGAAGGGAAGAAACCAGTTAATTCAAGCGTAAGAAAGAGCCTTTAGTTGAGAGCTAATTGCCCTCATACTTCCGGAAAAGGCTCATGTTGAATGGCCTCTGGGAAGATAACTTCTGCAGGGCAAGTAGTAAGAGGCAAGCATGATTCCGAGTGTTTTCTATCCATTTAAATTTAGTCCCTGTACTGAGCCCATGAGAGAACAGGAGAAATTCTTTCTTGTTCACCTAATACCCATTCCCCCTCTTTTGGGTAGAGCCCTAGTTTCTTCAGAGATAATGCAGCTAGCACAGTGGCACATGCCTATAATCCCGGCCACTTGGAAGGCTGAGGAAGGAGGACTGCAATTTCCAGAGCAACGTAGGCATTTTAGGGTGGGCCTATCTCCCTAAGGAAAGTAAAAAGTAAATCAATAAGGAGGGCCGGGTGCTGGAGAAGGAAAAGGAAAGACTCAGTTTGGACTAGGGGTGTAACTCAAACGTAGAGCTTTTGCTTAGGATGTGGAAAGTCCTGCACTCACTCCCCAACATTGTGGAGAAAAAAGTATCAAAAGACTACATTTCTCAGCTTCCTTCCTCACTTGGATAGTTTCTAGCCAAAGGAATCAAAGTGGAAGTATTGTTTGGGATTCAGAAATGGCTTCTAAAGCAAGTTAATGCTGCTTTGCCCTTTTTCATTTCTTCCTTCATTTGGTTTGGAAAGCAGCTGTTGTGGGCCTCGTGTTAGTATGGTTGAAGAGGAAGTTTATGCTGTTCTGGCGGCATGTTTTACACAAAGATATAACATCCCACACTGCTTAGCCACTGATCTTTTAGACTTTCTATGATATATAACCCAACCTGATCCTAGAAAGCCAGCTAGAGTTTTTCTTACCACTGTTATAGAGACTAGGCTTGGAGGCTAGCAAAAGCAGAAATGAAATGGAAACCCGGGTACCTGACCCTGGCACCTCTATTTTTAATGCTATGTCACTTCTTAAGACCAAATGAAGTGGCAGCTACCACAGTACCCTTCATCTCTTCACCACAGCCGACTAAGGTTTGTTTCCCTTCTCCACATCAAAATGCCCTGGGCTGCCCATCTGTAACATTCACAGATGGTGTCACCTGTGACTAGAACTCACTTCTCTTTGTTCTTTGCCTACATGGCCCCTACTCAGATTTTGAAATATGACTGAAAAAGCCTTCCCAGTCTCTGTGTGGCTGTTTCCTCTACAACACAACAGCAGTCCTCTTGTCACACAGCATTAACCACCAGGACCCTCAAAAAGCTAGAAGGAGCAATGCCTGGTGCCCTGAAGGGCACCCAGAAAACCCCACAGCTCTGAGAATGACTCTGGATCATCTGGTCTATCTATCAGTGCAGAATTATGAGCCCCATGAGAAGCCCAGCTCTGGTCCTCCTACAAACCTTGACAACAAAAACTCAAATGGAGTTTGTCCCAAAACAAAGGCCAATAATATTTTTATATCTGGCACCCAATTCAAGATGATCAGACATTCAAAGGAGTGTAATGATGCGCTCTGCAAAGAGAAAACTCAGTTAAGTATGTCCAACTCAGAGATGTACATATTGGAATTTATACACAAGGGCAGTAAGATAATTTTTATAATTATATTTTGCATGCCTAAAATTTGAGTAGACAGAATATATTTAAAACAAAATATACCCAAATCCAACCTGTAGAGATAGAAACTATAGCATGTGAGGTGAAAAACACACTGAATGGAATTAATGACAGCTTAGATATCACCCCCCCCAAAAAGTAATTTTTTTTTTTTAGTGTTGGGAAACTTTTTTATTGGCAGAGTTTTTCAGGAAACTTTTAAAATGTAATTAAACCACCTAAATCTGTCACGGTAGTCCTATAAAGTCTAATTGAGGTATCTTGATTATATGTGACACTATTTACATGGTTAATAGCCACAGGCAAAGCCATTGCACAAATAATCAAAGTTAAAATTCAGTTGGCTTACTTATTTTACCCCAAGAATCAGCTCAGAAAACTGAAGTCTGTACCTCAGACCACATTAGTTACATTTTAACAGTATCCAAAATTTCATATAGGAGAATGGTTTATTATAAAAGATTGAACATAAAATTTAGACAAGAGGTTATATACAAATTAAGAGAACATTCAACTCGAAAAAGGAACTAGAAGGTAGCTAACTGATCCTTAATGGCACTGTTCAAAATTAAAGGCAAAATGCATAAGAAATAGTCACATTGATTTGGTACAAATAATGGTCTTCAATTTTCAGAAATAAATGTGTTGCACTAGTCTCAACGTTCACTGTGCTGTTTTAAGTCTGTAAAGCCCAGTACATAACTGAAATTTGAAATCCAAATAAATCCTGTATACACAGAAGCCCGTACTGGAGAGCTCTATGAGAGAATCCTAAGCAGCACAGATACACAAGATAAAGAGAAGAAAACGTTCCCCTCACCTCCCTTCACAGGAGACACAAAGTGCACATGGTGCATTTCATTGTGTTAAAGACAGTACAGATCTGCTGGTTACATAAGAGCATCTGTCCACTGACTGTATGAGTCCCCTTCCCTAGTCATTTTACCCCCTTAGTGAGGCTAATGCCAGGCTATGGGTTACATTAGCCGCATGCCCTTTCACAATGTGTAAAGACCCTGACGAGCCCTTTTTGTCGAGCCAGTGTGCAACAGCCTATTGTACAGCTGAAGGGCTGACATGGCGCCTACGTGCATGCTTTGAAATATTCCCTTAGCTTCAAAAGTTACTTTAAAAAAAAAAGGAATGCGATAGATTGAGTTGTAAATCACCTCAGATTTTAAATCTGCAAAAATCCATCACATTGCTGTTGGGACACATTGAGATAAGGCTAAGATTTTTTTCCAAGTTAATATATTGAGAAAATAAAACCATAATTCTGCAATAAATCAGTTTTTGTATTTTTAAAAGCAAACCAGTGAAGGAAAGGACAAAAACCTTTGGTTCACTTATGTATTTATGAATGGAAAAATTTATAATGCAAATTCACTCATTAAAAAACTTAGGTACAAATTAACAACATTACAGATAATCTTT